>JAODKE010000099.1:78869-90643 GCA_026779605.1 Mormyrus hasselquistii
CCAATGTTCCACAGTCCAGAAGCAGTGTGCTTTACACGACTCTATCCAACGTTTGGAATTTCGCTTGGTGATGTGATGCTTGCACACAGCTGATCAGCCAGGGAAGCCCATTACATGAAGCTCTTTTTGCTGGAATTTGTGCCAGAGATAGTTTGGAAGTGTTTGTTATTGTTATTTATTATTGAATCAACAAAATGCTGGCGACTTTTACACACTATGTGCCTCAGCACTCAGTGACCCCATTGTTTTATGTGGTCTGGTACTTTGTGTGAGTTTCAGTGATTAATAAATGCTTCCACTTTGCAATAATGCCACTTACAATTCATTGTGGAATATTTGGCAGGGAAGAAATTTCACTAAGATACTTAGGTGGCACCCTATGACAGTACCACATTTGATTTCACTGAGCTCTTAAGAATGACCCATTCTTTCACAAATGTTTCTAAACCTCACTGCATGGCTATGTGCTTGATTATATACACGTGGCAATGGGTCATGAAGTATGTCTCAATACTTTTGTCATATAGTGTATTAACAGCCATCCAAAATATTAGCATTGGTTCTTATTGAGAGCTGCTTTCATAATTTAATGGAATTTTGTATAGCAATGTCGGCTACACAATGTTGGCAGCCAATCCAGGTAGGTGCGTGGAACGTCTTGTCTCTCCGGCAAGATGATCATCTTTCTCTGCTGTCAGGGGAGCTTTGTAAGGTCCACATTTCGGTGGCAGCACTCTCTGATTTACGCAAACCAGGGAGTGGCCAGATCTCTGCAGGTCGGTATACCTACGTTTGATCTGATCTGTCTGATAGCTGCCATACTCATGCCATACTGATGGTGTCTGATGTCACTATCATGAGACTCAGACTAAGGCAGTCCTTGGGTGTCTTATTTGTTGTCTCAGTCTATGCTCTGACTGCGGTGAGCAAAGTCTCGTTGAGGGAGACATTTTACTTGCAACTTCACTTGGTGGTTGATGGGTGCCCATGAGGTAACACTCCACTGGTCATGGGTCTGGTCATTGACTTCAATGCGACCTCTGGCACTGACATGGCTAGGTAAGAGGATTGTATCGGTCCCCATGGGTCTGAAGACTGGGGTGAAAATGACTCCATGTTCCTTGACTTTGCGAAAGATGGGGCTGTGGGTCGCTGGATCCAGGTTCCAATGAGTCACATTTGTTGGACTTTGTACTGCAGTACTGGTGGTGTGGCGAAAGAGATCGATCAAATCCTCATGGGCAGATGCTGGAGGCTCCTGCAGAATTGCAGGGTCTACAGAAGTGCCTGGTTTGTGAATTTTGACCACAGACTTGTTGTTAGTACTCAGAAGATTCAGCTTAAATCCAGTAGGTTCCCACCTACTAGGAGAATGAGGCTGGATTTGGCCAGACTCCTAGATCAACCTGATTCTGATGAGTTTGCCCACAGTTCGTGTGAGGAACCTGCAGATTTGGGTATGACTGCTGAATGAAATGTGATGTGGGAGACCTTCTGTGATAAGACCCTGAAGGTTGCCAATAGTTGTGTTGGTGTTGTCAGTATTCCCAGAAGGAGGTGCTTAATTTTGCAGGGTACCCTGGATATTATCGAGAGATGTCACAGTGCACGATTTGGTGGCAACTCCAATCTGTACCAGGAACTGAGAAGGACTGCTGTGAGGGCTCTGAGGGCAAATAAGGAGGCATTTGTTAGACGAATCTGTGAGCAGGTGACACACTATCTGTGGTCTAGAGACTGAATTTGTTCCTTGGACCCTTCAGCTAGGACGTTGGAGATCTCTGGGTCCATGGTTCTTAAGGCTTCTATCAGCCTCACTGAGATGCACGGCTGGTGAATCAGCTAAGGGTGGGGAAGTCCACAGGGATCTGTGTTATCTGGGTAGAATTTCTTCAGGCTAGTGGTAAAACTGTCCCCCTGCCATTACAGGCAATCTTTACTTTCATTTGGGAGTCGCTCAGCATCCCAACTGACTGGAAAACAGGTCTCTATCTGGAAAAGGAAGGATAAGCACCTGGAATGTGGCAGCTACAGAGGGATAACACATCTCAGTTCCGGATAAGGTCATTGGTAGGGTCATCCTTAGCATGATCTGTGATCACTTGCTCTCTTGTCAGCAACCAGAGCAGTCTGGTTTTACGCCTGAAAAGTCTATCATCCATTGCATCCTGGCACCTGGGGTTCTCATCAAGCACAAGTGCAAATATCAGCAGAGGTTCTTTGTAGCCTTTGTCAATTTTTGCAAACTGTTTGACTCAGTTGATCGAGTTACCCTGTGGGACATCCTGAGACCCTCTGAAGTTGCTTGACGTCATGGCCAACCTATACATTGGTACTGTGAGTGCTGTGCATAGTGAAGGGAGAACCACTGTGTTTTTCCCAGTTGATTCTGGGGTTTGCCAAGGGTATGTTCTTGCTTCTGCTCTATTCAATGCTTGCATGCTGGTGGTATCCAGCTCGGGTGTTGGGCAGGGTCGTGGGTTCCAGCAGCTCTGGGGTATCAGTTGGTAAAGAAACTTTGCTGATGATGCTGTGATCTTCGCGGAGTCAGTGGAGGTTCTGATCGGGGCTCTTGAGAAATTTAGTGAGGAGAGTCTGGGATTCCGGGTATCGTGGATAAAGACTATGATCCAGGCCTTTAATGACTTCTTAGGCACCGCAATCAATAAGTTAACCTTGTTGAGAGATTTGCTTACCTAGGCAATGACATTCATGTCTCTGGTAACTCAAAGTCAGCAGAAGAACTGGGAGAGCATTGGCGGCCATGAGGTGTATGTGGTGCTCCCGATATCTTTGCAAGACGATAAAGGTCCAAGTTTTTAGAGTCCTGGTGTTTCATGTCTTGCTGTATAGCTGTGAGACATATGCACTATGCAGTCAGCTGACATGAAGACTGGACTCTTTCAGTACTGTGTCTCTTCGGAGAATCCTTGGGTGCTGCTGGTTTGACTTTGTGTCAAACGAATGGTTGCAAAGGAGTCCCGAATGAGGCACATTACCTGCATTGTGAGGGAGCTTTAGTTACGGCACTACGACCATGTGGCGCATTTCCCTGAGGGTAACACTGGCTGGACTCGACTGAGGGGACGTCCAGGTAACACCTGGCTGCGGCAGATGGATGGCCATTTCAGGAGTATGAGACTGGACTGTGTGTCTACCTGGGGGGACACTAGCTGGGATCCTGAGGAGTTTTGCCATGTAGTGGCTATGGCAACATGCTGCATTAGCGCATGCTCCCAAACCTGACCTGAACTGTACATACAGCAGTCAGCCATAACATTATAACCACCTGCCTAACATTGTGGCCCATGGAAGTTTTACTTACACATGAATTTTCTGAGGGTAGAAGGATAACTAATCAGCTTCAAGAACTGCCTGTTCACTTGCCAAATATATAATGGCACCAGGGTGAGCTGTAATTTTAAAGATTGGTAAAATTAAACTGAATCATGCTGTTATTTTTTTAGGTATCACCCCATAAAGTAAACAAATGAATTTTTAAATGAAAGTCATTTTATGTTTACCTACTATTTTGCTTTGTGTTATTAATACTTTTTAGATCTGAGTCAGAGAATCCTATTGGTGGTTATATTCCTGCTTTATCTGATAATAAGTGTCCAGTATGTGAGTTTGACTCTGGAAGATGATAAAGGTAAGAGATGACAAACCATGACAGCAATTATATTTTCTCAATTCTTTAAAAAATCTTTTTAAATTCACTATGTTTCTTGTGATGCCATAAACAATACAGTTTTGTAAAAATTTTAGGGTACTAAGCTTTATTGAATCATACTGTACTTTAACATACACTATAAATACTGTATTCTTCTTAGAAAGTAACTTTATTCATAATTGAATTTCGGAAACACTTCATTTGAGGGGACACAAAAGCTTACTTACTGCATTAATTGACAACTGTTACATACAGTACTGACCCCATGTTTGTTCATCATTAATCAAGCAGGGTTGTTCTTGTATGTTATGCAGGAGCTGTATTAGTTCAAGATTTGTTCCTAGGTTTCTGAAAATAATCAAAAATGAAATCACAGATTTAAGCAAAGAGTGTCAAACAATGCAGGCAAATTAGACATTATCTCAAAAACCTCAAAATAGCCAATAATTTCATTGATCACAGTTTAGCAAAGATAATTGAACCATGAACAATCCCCAGACCAGCACACTGCTTCCTCCAGGCTTGACAGTGGGAGTTTCACTTGCAGAACTCATGCTCATCTTGTCTACCTCTTACAAACACAGTGTGGATCTGCATGTATGTGCCCTGTGATACAGGGTGTGTGAGTGTCTGCATGTATGTGCCCTGTAATACAGGGTGTCTGCATGTATGTGCCCTGTGATACAGCGTGTGTGAGTATCTGCGTGTGTGTGTGCATGTGCTATTGTTTCAAACAGTAAGCTGCTTTACTATAGACTCATGTCCTCTTGCTTTGCGTGACCATTTCATTTCATTTGCAAGAGTTTAATTTTAATTTAAAAGACAAATTTTGAAATGCAGTTTACCATTAATTACCTATGATGGTACTATATTGCCTGTTTCTGATGTTAGAGGAACAGTAAGTTGTTCACTTCGTTCATAACCTTCTCTTGTAATCATCATTTTTACCACAGAACGACTTGTGAAGTTGGTCCAGTATGTATTCATCTACACATCGACCATCACATCATTCTTTGATGACTGGCTTCGAGTTTATTTGCTTGGTAGAGATAAGATTATCTGAAAACTTTTTGAGTGAATAACTGTCTCGGTTATCTAATGTAATTATAAATATGATTATTACAGGTTTGAATTACTTTACTGTCTTTTTAATATGAAATATTCAAATATTTGAAACTTATGGGAGTAGAACATGGTGGAAAATAATGAAAAATGACATAATGGTATGAATGATGAAGTGATTCTATGTATTGAAGTTCTCTCTCCCTGTCTTTCAGACAAACCCCGCATCTTTCTCTATTGGGCTGGGACTGTTTGTCTCCCCCTAGTGAAATCTGTTGCCCTGGCTGTGGTGTTACTTCTCAAAGCAGGTACACTAGCATTTTTATATTTTGTCCTTAGAGTTGAATTCCTGAGATTATATTATGTTTATGATCTGTTGCTCATTTACTGTTTTGGTTATTTTTGTGATCATATGATTTCAGACACAGGAAAGCGGTCATTGGACTTACGGCTTGTTGTCTTTTCTTCCGAGTCTTCCTTCCTCCTTTGCTGGTTACTTATCAAGATCATTGAATACTGTAAGTATAACAGAGGTGTGCTCAACTAAGCTAGGTTATACTGTACACGTTGGGACTTTTCCGGTGTGCTGTGGAGTCTCCAGTCAATGTTTACTGCCCCCCCTCTGCTATTCTACTTTTTTACATTAACAGAGACAGGAGAGTTAAGAGCAGTAATCGAATATTAAAGGGCACGAGACAAAATGGAGACAGAATTATACTGAACCTGGGCAAATCAACCATCTTTCAGTATTTAGAAAGTAAAAACATGTTGGTTAATCTTTACCAACAGTGCCAATAATTTTGGACAACAATGTATTGGTATTCAACCAATGACAGAACAAAAATATTTCAGGAAAAAAAGTCCAGAAAGTTCCAAAAAGCAAAACTTGAATTTCCCACATGCCGGACACTATATTAAATCCACACCAATGAAGTGATGCATTGGCATATTTTTACTGGTATTCTTGATATTATGTGTTTTATTCTGTGTATTTCTCTATTGAACATGTACAGATTTGTTTAGGGAATAATGACAGGGAAGTATATGGGAGGTATGTAGGTTAATTACAAATATGATGCCATTTTATATAAGGGACTTCAGCATCTGTGGATTTTGATATCCGCAGAGGGTCCTGGAACTAATCCCCATGGATAGCAAGGGTCAACTGTACTGATTTATTCCCTTATTAATATTTGTTACACACATTATTGTTGAAGCACCATTTTAAGCCTTTTATCATGCTAGTTTAGTGATGTAATAGGGAGCAGTTTATATTGGGACATACACATGCTGTATGTGATGCAGAAGGCCAGAACTATATAAACATATCAGCAATTTTTATTATCATTATTTCCTGGCAGGTACATTAAACTACATGTTGATGTCAAATATATTACTGTGTATCTTTTTTATTATAGGGATGGACAAAAAAACAGAGTAAGTAGACATTTTTCTAAGTAGAATTCATTTAAACAATTACCAGCAGCCCTGTGTCACTAAGGCTGAGGACTCTGACCAGACACCTCCAGATCCTTTAGCTCGGCCCTTGTTACCAGACACTTCATCACTGATAGACTAATAGGATGATGCTGGAAGTCCAGGTGAAGCTCACTGATGGGCATAGATACCTGCATGTGGGGGTATTGTGCTCAGCTTTGTTCCTGCTAGTGGGAGAGAGACGATCCAGGATGACCCGCATCTGGTCTGGTAGAGAGCCTTTCATCACTGGCCAGACTCTCAATGTGGGCCCCTTGTGGTGCTTTTCCACGACCACCAAGAACCGAGCAATGCCAAGAAGAGGCAGTTTCCCATTGCATAATATGCAAATTGTAACCAAGCCGTAACCATGCTGATATGGCCCTGTTTACCGCTATCTAATTGGTCAAAATGCATGGATACAAGAAAGAACCAGTGACCTGTGTTGATATGCATTGATTATTTGAGGGGAAAAGGGCATATTCTACATATTATTCATTATTAGTACAGTAAAATCCCATTATAGTGTACTCATTTATAACTGAATATGGCATGCCGGTAATATCCAGCACAGATGCATAGTCGGGATTATTAATAATCACGCATCTGGTCAAGTAAAGTTGGATTACTACATGTTCAATATGATAATCTATAACACAAGTGTGTCTGCTGGGGTGTGGCATGAGTAAATGGTGTCCTGTAGCTGTGTTCTGGGCATACAGCAACTCTGGATCTAAAGGACTGTTTTGCCAGGTCTTGCAACTTGCAGGGAAACATTTTGGGGGTTTGTGGCAGGATTGGCACTCTACCCACTGTAAAACAGCTCACAACAGCTTGGTATAAATAGGGACAATACCCTTCTGTTCTCAGCGGGAGGAGGCTGCATGCATCGTGAAAGGGATGGAGGAAAGTCTTCAGGAGCCTCATCCCTGGAAAAGTCAAAACCATCAGAAAGCTAATAGGATCAGTCCTGTAGGGATCAGAGTTGGTGTGGTGCTAAGGCGTTGCCTGCTGCATGTTTACACTCCCAGGTTGAGGCGGCCCACCCAGGTAGGCGCATGGAATGTATCTCCGACAAGATGATCATCTTTCTCTGCTGTCTGGGGAGCTTCATAAGCTCCACATTTTGGTGGCAGCACTCTCTGAGGCACCCAAACCAGGGAGTGGCCAAATCTCTGTACAGTAGGTCGGTATACATACTTTTGGGATGATCCGTCTGATGGCTGCCATACACAGAGAGTAACTGTTGCTATAGCAGATCAGCTCCTCCTGATGGTGTCTGATGTCACATTTTTTTCAACGATTGTATCATGAGACTCAGGATAAGATACCTGTTGTCATAGTCTATGCTTCGACTGAGATTTACGTAACTCAGCAGCAACATTCGTATGTCTCTGGTGACTCTTCCTATGAAGTCAGCAGACAGATTGGGAGAGCATGGGGGGTCATGAGGTCGCTGGGGTGGGGTATCTGGCACTCCCAATATCTTTGCAAGAGGTCCAAGTCTGGTGGAGACACATTACCTGTGTTGTGAGGGAGCATCAGTTATGGCACTACGGCCATATGGCGCGTTTCCCTAAGAGTGATCCAGCTTGCAAGATCCTCATTGCTGAGGACCCGAGCAGCTGGACCAGGCAAAAGGGACGCCCCCGTAATACCTGGCTACAGCAGATGGTTGGCCATTTCTGAAGTGTGGGACTATACCGTGTGCCTGCCTTGGGGGTCGCCACACGGGATCCTGTGGAGATTTGTCCTTTGCTGGGTGCAGCAACACACTACATCAGCACATGCTTCCCAACCTGACCTGACTTATAAAAGTACTATAGAATAGTTGAATGGAATGGATTTGTATTGGAAATTTACACACGGGAATGCTAATTTCACTAGGGTTTGATGATAACATGGTGATTCTTACATTCATGCTAATGGAAATTAGCGCATAGTAAACCATAATACCCCATGTGAACAGAAAATAAGCATCTTTCTGTTTTCATGTCACTGTCACCCTCCAAAACCAGCAACGCCTTTCCCGAGCCAATCCTTTTGCAGTGGAAAATCAAAGTTGGTGGACACACATGTTGCCTATAAGTACCAAACAGATCCAAAGATATCAGTAGAGAATGAAGTGAGATAGAGTGTAATATAGAGTCTGCAGCATCCTCTGAATACTGCTCTCCTAATTTGTTAACTTCTGTGGTATTTTTAGCATACAGGATGCCATGGTGCTGTCTAATCATAATTACATTAATATTGCAGATATTTCATCTCATCCTCAGTAACAAGCAAGATCTGTATTAGATATATATAATCAGTCTTTTTGTCAGATAAGTTGTTAGATATATTACAGTTGAATGTGAGCATATTTTAAACATTAACATCTCAGTAGGTTCATCACACAATAACTTCTGTATGATATGTTTTTTTAGTAGGACCCATGACATGAATATAATATACATGACAAGTAACTGTACATCCATCCATCCATCCACCCACCCATCCATTCATACATCCATCCATTCATCCATCTTCCAACTTCTCATCCTGTTCAGGGTTGGGGGAATAACCACTAGTCAGTTTTCTGAAATTGTTCTCCACTGCCAGTATTCTCTTGTATTGACTGTGTCTTTTTCTTTAGAATAAAACAATCACTTGCCTGTCTTCAGAGACACCTGGATAATGAGCCTTATCAGGTGGGTGTTCAAGATACATCTGCCTCTCTAATCGGTGTCCTATTTCTATACATCACTTTCACTATTTTCACTATGGCTATGATGGATAACCTTGTCTTTTGCAAATCTGTGGCCCTGTGCACTTCCCCCATCCCTTAGTTATGCAGTCTGCAGAGGCAGAAGAAGAGCCTTTATTGTAACTCCAGGATGTAGGAAGATGTCAGTACATTCTTCATGTCATGTTAATTATGTCAAAGGTTTCATATTTGAGTATTTTATAAGGTTGTCATATAAACTGAAAGGTAAATACCATTTCAAGGTGAGTACATTGTTTAATGAAACCTGTAAATATGAAAATTATCATATGACCCTGTAGGGATCACATGATGATCAGGAGCTGGAAGTGTTTTCACCCACTCATTCAAGGCAAAAAGTGAGTCATGTACAGTGTGTTTGGTTAGAAGGATCCATTGTATATTGATTTATTATAGCTATGCTGTAATCTAACCACTTTCACCCTGGGTTTAGTAGGGAAGAGAGTACTGTTATTTTGTAAGCGCTGTGGCATGATTTTTTGTAGTGGAGCACTATAAATTGCTTCCTGGGTCTTCTTGAGAGATAATGGACTTAACACCCTTTCATGGCAAATTCAAGTCCACTCTGGCTATTATTGAATTATATATATATTTTTATGTGCATTCCCACCTGTAACATACCTTTACCCTATTGCAATGCACAGGTACCTTGGAGCAGAACTGATAAATCCGAAGGATCCTAAACACAGCTTACAGGATTCAGATCTCAGGTGTGAAGTTTGCCAAAGACTGTTGCGTAGCCAAGTCAGTCACACAATCAATTGCCAGATTATTGATGATCTGTTACAGTCTATTTTGTCTGCTGACATAAAACAGTTCACTAATTTGTTTGTTGGTGGGTGGGTGTGGGGAATGTGTTTTTTTCTTTTTACCCCTGTTTTCTATGCAAATGGAAAAGCTATAAATAAAGCATTTTAAAAAAGTATTTGTCAGCCTCCCCCCATCATCCCTTCACTCACTATAACACAGGGATTCATGCTTGTTCCCAAAATACTAAAACGTGAAGCTAATTCAAATCCCCAGCTGTTTACATTTAATAGTATTCTTTTTAAACTGTGAAGTGATTACGTAATTAGTAATTAAATGTAATGATTGTCAGGAATCTGTATGTAGTGTTGTTCTTTTTCGGTGGCATTGCGGCTCAGTGTTACATAACCATTTTTTTGGCATCTAAATTGTGACACCTTGACCATCATTACAATGCAAAGGCTGATGGACTATTGTTGTTCTGTCGTTGTTCTTGCTGAAACATTTTTGAATTTATTTTCTCAGAATAGTAAGTCAAATTCTTGATTATTATGACCATTATCACACATAAATAGAGAGTATAATGTTAGGAAATAAAAGAGTTGTGGAACTTTAAAGTCTATAATGTTGATTATTCTTTGATGCACTTGTCTGCAAAAATTAATTTAAATTGAAATATTTAAAATACTTTCATAGAAAAAATGTTCCACCCATAATTAGCAATAACTTGTTTGGTGCAATCTTCGGAAATCGCTGCCAACTAGTTAAAATTTAAATTTTGGCATGCAGTTAAGTCTCACTTAACTACATTAGGCATCATCTGTCTCTACAGACGGTTCCATTATTACATAAGTTTTCAAAATGTGGTCACAAAATTGATAAATAAGGGAAAGATCTATAAGACACTAATTCCTTAGGGCCTACTTGTGATTTTGCTGCTGACATGTTTACTTGCCACGCAATGGAGTAAGTCCTGAACATGCAGGTATACTGAGAAAAACAACTGACCAATTGCAGGGGTAAAAGTGGGATTTGGCAGGTGGGGGAAGCAAAAGATCCAGTGTAGTGGTGCAGCAGGTGTCACGCCCACGAGGGCGGGACCGAGCACCAGCACGCAATCGGTAGTTAATGTCCCGGCTTCTTAAAGCCGTACATGACCAGGCTCATTGTGAAGTATTGTTGCCATTGTTCTAATGTGCCATACCAAGTAATTCTCTGTCTCTTGTCTTCCCCGAATGCCCTGCCTGCTGTGTCCTGCCCTGCCGTCTCATTTGCCCTGCCTGTCTCGCCTGCTCCATCCACCCGTCTTCTCCTACCTGCCTGCTCCGTCCTGCCCTGCTCCTCCATCGGCTTCGTGTATCCCTTCCCCTTATCGTCTTGTCCCGTCACTCCGTGTAGGACTGACTCCTCTGGACATCGACCCTTTGCCTGCCCTTCGACCACGATCTCACCTGCTCCCTCTAACTTAGATCGCTACTTAGATATTAAACCTGTTGCATTCCGCATTCCGGGGTCTGTCTCCTCTGTTGCCACCTTTTGCTACAGCAGGGGAAAATGACTGCCACATTTTCACTTGAAAACAGGGTTTTCCAACAAAAATGATCTCCATCAACACAGACAAAAATGGAGACTAATATCTGTGTTTTAAAACAACAATGTAGCAGTGTGGACATAGCATCATACTAGCAGTGGAACCTCCTGCCCAAGTTGACAGCGAGCGCAGACAGAAGGCCTTTGTCGGAAATTCCTGACAGTTATCACCAGTGGCCGCACCCCTCACCCCATGCTAGATCCGCTTCTGAGTGGGACCTAATGTCACTCTAGCTAAGCAAGCCAAAGTGTTAGCCAAATTGTCAGCTACTTCATCAGTAGATAACCAAGCTTGTATGTTTGGTAATGTTTGTTGAGCTCTGTTGAAATAGCATTTGAAAGTAAGTACTACAGAAAAACCTCTCCTGGAGCCGACACCTTATCATGGTGGAGGGGTTTGCGTGTTCCAATGATCCCAGGAGCTAAGTTGCCCGGGGCTTTATGCCCCTGGTAGGGTCACCC
>JAODKE010000099.1:157374-174005 GCA_026779605.1 Mormyrus hasselquistii
CAAGGGCGCCCGCCCCCCCCAGGGCCGTTAAAGGGGATTCTTTCCCGTGAATCACGGTTGCTCTCTTTCTGGCGGGTGGCTGGGAAAACCAGGCCCGGAGTGGACCACGGGCCCCCCCCCCCCCCGCCCCCCCCCAGCGCTCCCCACCTATGGGCGGATCACTTCCTCGTGTGTTTATCCACAGGAAGGAGGCAGACGGAGGGTCTCGGACACGCCGGGGCCCCCGCGGCCCGAAGAATGGACCCGAGTCCTTGAGCGGAGCCCACTGAGTGATCCCCTGGGGTGCAGGCCGGCCGCCCGACACTCACCCAGCCCTGCCAGGCATGCCCGCCAGAGAGGGCCGGCCCCCTCTGGGCACCGCCGCTGAAACGGCCCTCCGATGACACACGGGGACCGCTTTTCCAGATTGGCCTTCCTGTCTTTCTGCGAGGGAGAAAAAAACGAAAAAAAGATCACAGCAATAATAAACTACAGCTGGGGGCCGACAAACACGGCAGGAAGAATAACAAGCGTTGCCAGGCCCTGATAGAGTGTGCCGGTTATAAACAGTTCACAAATAAAGGCCGAAAGGCGGCCCGTCCCTGCGGCCTGGGAAGCCAGAGTCAGACCCCTGGGCCGAAGGGGGCCAGGAGAGTGGACGGGTGAACGGCCTCATCCTTCCATGTGCGAGTGGGGCGCAGCCGAAGCTGACACGGTGACCCTCCCCCCACCCAGGTAGCTTATTACCAGCTGCTGTGCGTTTCGAACTGGCTTCCACTACATGGGGATCAATAGTAGCGACGGTGGGGTGGGTGCGCTCATTGTTTGTTAGAAGGTTGTGAGTTCGAATCCCATGGACGTCAGTTGGGCCCCTCAGCAAGGCCCTTAAATTGCTCCTGGGACTGTCTGACCCTGCTTTTAATTGTACTTTGGATAAAAGCATCTGCTAATTAAATTGTAATTGTGATTGTAAATGTAATTAAAGAGGGGTCAAAGAGCTGGATAACAAAATGCTGTAGGCTTCAGCCTAAGGGGGGGCCCAGCCGGTGTGCCTTGAAGAAAAGGCCTGGCCTCGTTCGAGCCAGCAAGTGAGGGGCATTCTCATGTCGAGGCAGACCGCTGTGCCAAGACACCTTCTGGAAGTTTCTGTGTGCAGAAAGGTCACGACTGGGTGTGGCGTAGGTCCAAAGCCACATTTCTTTCAAGCTCAGAGTCAAAACAGTCGAGGTGAGTTTATTTAAAGGGACGGGCCGCTATGAAATAGTGTATTTCTGTCATTTTTAGGTTCTTTCATCGACACGGTCGGCAGAGTGGGACAGTGGGGGAAGGGGGTGGGGCAGAGATGGTATTAAAGGCTTAGTATCTTAGTGCAGGTGTTAAACCCTGCAACTGTAAACAAACGGGGTGGGGGGGGCGCAAGGGGGATGCTGTGAGGGTGTCAGGGTGGGGGGGGGGGGCTCTCTCGGCGGCAGCTACTGGGTGCCACATTGTATGGAAACGTAGGGAAGAGGTCGCGGCACGGGGGTCCGGGCTGATGAGGGCCACCCGCTGTTTACAGGACAAGATCAAAGGCGAAGGGAAATCCTGTGACATCACTGGAATGCGTCTCTGTGTGTCCGGATGGAGGATGGATGAAACGGACACCGGGGGATGCCTCCGAAAAACGTGCGAATGCGCAAGACGGCATGCCTGCGCGAGAGTCACCCGGAAATCTCTGGAAGCTTCTGGCGCAGCGGGCAGAGGAAGCCAGCCGTGGGATGGATGGAGTATGACTCGAGTTAGGTTTCGTGTTCGGGGGGTGCATCCAAATTAGTCATCTGTAGCCCTTCTGCAAAACCAGTGACTGTTTGTGGAGGTCCCCCATCCCATTTGACACTTTCCTTCAAAGCAGGAAAGCCCGCCTGCTATAATCATTAAGCCCTTGTCCGACCTCCTTGGCTGCCACCTTGGACGGGCAGTACTGACTCACGCTCCCTTGTCGGACGTACAGGAAGGGGCTTGACGCTTTTTCCACTCAAGATTGCGCACGCCGTACAGGAAACAAACATGAGCTCAGTGAACAGTCCTCCTCTCGCCCGCGGGGGTGATCACCGTCCCGTTCTGTTTACCGCTGCTCCAACCTGTGAGTCAGCGCATCTATGCCAAATATAAATAAAAGGCAAACCAACACCGAACATAGTAACCTTTATTGAGCGGATGGTTTATTTCTAAAGCGACGTACAATCGAGAGAGTAGGTTCAAAGTAGGGTCGCGGAGCACCTGGAGCTAACGGCCTTGCTCAGGGACCCAACGGTAAAATCACTCATGGGATTCGAACCAACAACCTCCTGATCATAGGCACAGAGTCATAACACACAGTTCCACACACCTCTGATCCAGGTGAAGGTCACCTGGAAAGTATGCCACACAGCATAGGGCAGTAGGCAGGGATACACCCTGGACTGGATGCCAGTCACGCTGTAGATTTTGGAAACATTTGAACCACCACTCCTGGAGACGAGAGGGAACAGTCCTGACCCTGGAGCTATATAGGAAAGTCAGTTTTTTCTGAATATATAAAATGTGAGTGTGATGCATTGGGGCATAAGCATGGTAATCTTAAGTCACTATTCATTGCTAGTTTAAAGTTGCACGTGGGAGGGGACACTTTGCACGGAATGTATAATCCAGGCTCTTCAGTGTCTTTTTTTTAATTTACTTTAATTTCTCTGGTTATTCAAAGTAGCATCATTTGTGATCTAACCTTATTTTATGATGGATATTAAAAATTAGTTCAGGCTGAATAATTTTAAACGTAAGACATAACGTTCAGGACATCATGACGCTTAACCTGGTGAAGCTTCAGTGATGATGCAGCTGAACAGATCCCGTGTAGAACCACATCGCCCAGAGTCCACATCCTACCCAGGGGGTCTGGCTGCAGAGTCAATCTCCCAAACCATGGGGGCAATTTCAGCTGCTCGATTTTGGGTGGTGTACGGGCCAGGAGGGAGGTTCGAGACAAGAGATAAGGTGAAGGTTTCCAAGGACACCCTAACCCCCCCCAGTGATCAGGTCATGATAATCTGTTCTGGCTAATTAGACTCCCTCGAAAAGTTGTGATTAAACGCGGCCGTCTGATCTTATCAGAAACACACTCTCAGCTGCTTCCGGAAACTATCAATGATTAATGGATTTTAAAGCTTTCAAGGAGAATGTCTGGAAAACAGCAGCGACCGCCGCTTTCATCAATAACACATGCCGGTAAGAAATTATTACCGAATTAATGACAATATGTAAGTTACAATGCGTAAACAAATTTCATTTAAATATAAAAGCTTACATCACAAATCTAACGATCAAGATTGAAAGGTGATTTGATTAAATTAATTATGTTCCAAGTGTCAACAGTACTATCAAGAGTTTATTTCTTTATCTGGGCAGGGAATCCCTGCAGCCCCTGGGTTAAGAACATCCGACTTATGGGGAACTCGTACTTACAAACCGACTGCCATAGAGTGCATTATAATAAAAATTTGGGTTGGATACAATAGTTCGTAACAACGCAGGCGTTACCTTGCGACGCTCGTGAAAACATTGCATGGCTTCAGCAGTTTGTTGGCTCAAGGTACAGCACAGTGTCATATGTAGCTACTCTTGTTACTGCATTATAATGATAACAAGAACAATAATGATAAAAATAATACTAATATTAAGCACTGGTATGTTACTCATGTCCTCTACAGTGAGTACTTGTGCAGAACAATCATTAAACTCATTAACTATATACCAATTTCATTTTCATTTATAAGGCCCTTATTATCCTGCAGATTAGTGATTTCAGCTTTTAGAGCTCTTTTGGAGTTAAAATTAGCCTCCAATGCAATCTTCCTTTTGACATTCCTCTTAGTGGGTCTCAACCTGTAGACTCAGACACCCCTGCTTCCGATATCATTGGTTATTTTCCATTTGTGGAACAGAGCCCTCTTCCTCCTGACTTTATTCTTTATTTCAGTAATAAACCACCTAGGTTGCAGTTTCCTAGATTTTGTTTTGCTGGAAACAGCTTTGAAGTCCCCTTGCGTTTGCAATAATGTGCTTTTAAAAAACTCCTCTTCAAAATGCCTCTTCAACAGTTTTGCTATTTAACTCCATCCAGTTTACAGTTTCTAGTTTCCATTTCATACCATTAAAGTTAGCCTTCCTAACATTGTATACTTTTAATTTGGACTTTGCTCTTCGGACATTAAAACTGACCTCGAATTTAACCATGTTATGATCACTACTGTCAAGTGAATTTTTCAATCCTATCCTGGTTATGAGAGAAAACAAGATCAAGAATGGCATCTCCCCTGGTAGGAGTATTAACAAACTGAGTAAAAAAAACAATCCTGTACTAATTCCACCATCTCAAGTTCATTTACAGAAGAGCCAGAGACTGTGTCCCACTGTATCCCAGGTAAATTAAAATCACCCATAACCACCACGTCATTTTTATTACTTATAATCCTGATATCGTCATATAACATTCTGCTTTCCTCTGCAGCTACATTAGGTGCTCTGTAACAAACCCTGACAATTAGGCCATTTGAGTTTTTAGCACCAAGTTTTATCCATACAGCTTCTGTACCTTTATTTTTATCAGTGAGCTCCCTTGCCTGCAAGTTTTCTTTTACTTATACTGCAGCACCACCTCCCTTCTTGCCTATCCGGTCCCTATTATTATTTTTATTATTATTATTATTATTATTATTATTTTTACTTACCTTCAAATTCAACAGACTTAGGGAATGGATTTTTTTCGTAACCTGGATACTGCCTGAAGAATTTGTTCTGGATTATTGCCCATACAGGGCCAGCATCCAGCCCACAATCCCATTGGCCCAGCGGGGAAATGCCCAGTACGCCAGATGGCCAGTCCAGCCCTGCTCACAGACAGAAAGACAGACACACACCACAGAAGTGAGGGTCAACAATATTACCTACTGAGCCTTTCAAAAGTCATCACCCAAAAGCACAATCCACAGATGACATACTCTTTTTTCCTCACTGATTTTCCTCTTCTTTTAAACCCAAGATTCAGAGGACAACTGACACAGTCAGATATTATACCAAGACACATCTGCGGATTACCCAGAATGCACAGCAACAGAAACAGGAAATTATTCATGACACAGACATTCAAGTTTAAAGCACAAAACAACTGCGAATAGATGAAAATATTGAAAGAATGTTGAACACAAACAAATAGGGTCCTATTTATGGATCAGAAAAACAGAGATATCTCAGAGTTATAAAACAAATCAATATTCCACATTCCATATTTTAATATCTTCAATAAAAATTGATTTAATTTCTAACAGGGAATTTCATTTATTTATAAGTCAAAGCCCACGTTTTTTTCTTAGGGTGAAATGGAAATACTTCTGTGGGAATTCCAAGGAATTTCAAACTTCGGTTGAATGAAGAGAGGAGGTCAGTCAGTCTGGTTTAATCAATGAACTTCCACAGTAATTGATCACGGGACCTAAATGTCAATGCTAGATATTAATGACTAACCAAAACGTGAGTGGAATCATATGCCAGAAGTGAGTCATGACTTTTTCCAAGAACCCCTCTGACTAGCTTCGCCAACCGTGTTCCTGAATAGCTGTCTTATTGGTTCTCACTTTGTTTGGAAGACATTGTGAATCTCCTGCTTACCCTCGTACCTGGGCATTAATCAGAAAGGCCCCAAATCATCAAGGGCATCTCATTATTGAAAGGGTACAAAAAAAATCCACAGTATTAGATATACCATGGAACACAGTGAAGAGAGTCATCAAGAAGTGGGGAAAATGTGGGGCAACAGTGATGTTACAGAGAACTGGACGTCCCTCCGATACTGATGAAAAGACGAGGTGAAAACTGGTCAGGGAGGCTGCCAGGAGGCCCACGGCAACACTCAGGGAGCTGCGGGAATTTCTGGCAAGTACTGATTGTGTGGTTGTGTACTACATGGGACTATAATCTCTCGTATTTTCCGTATTTTACATATGTCTGAATTATGGGGTAGGGCCGCAAGACAGAAGCCTTTTCTTATGAAGAGCAACATCCAGGCTTGGCTACATTTGGCAAAAAACCCAACACCGTGCATCACCAAAAGACCACCACACACAGACCACACACAGACCACACCCGCGGTGAATCATGGTGGGGGAAACCACACAGCTTGGGGCTATTTTTTTTTCAACTGGAACTGGGGCTTTACCCAAGGTGGAGGGAATTATGAACTTCCATATACCAGTCAATTTTGACCCAAATCCTTCATCTGTCTGTAAGAAAGCTGAAGATGAAGAGGAATTTCACTCTTCAGCACGACAATGACCCCAAGCATACATCCAAATCAACAAAAGAATGGTTTCACCAGAAGAAAATTAAAGCTTTGGAATGGCCCAGCCAGAGCCCAGACCTAAATCCAACTGAAAATCTGTGGGGTGACCTGAAGAGGGCTCTGCACAAGAGATGCCCTCGCAATCTGACAGATTTGAAACAGTTTTGCTAGGAACAGTGTGCAGATACTGCCATGTGGAGACGCGACATGCTGATAGACTCCTACCCAAAGAGACTGACTGCTTTATAGTGCAGTGTGTAAAAGTCACTAACGCTCTGACTCAATAACTGCTGAGTTCCAAACTTCCTCTGGAATTAACCCCAGAACATCTGTGCATAGCAGCTGCATCCAAGCCCCACATCAGCGAGCGTCGGACGGAGTGACTGACTGCCTGACCTCATCCCCATGAGAAGATTGTGCATTTTTAGAGCCCAAGCAGCACAGGTACTGGATCCAGGTCGATTTTTTTGTTTTTGTCGCCTTTGTGCCCCATGATCTTGTGCTACTGCGGAGAAAGTCCTGTGGGCATCAAACTGCTGAGCACCTTGGAGGAGTCACATGACATGTCACATGATATGTCACATGACATGTCACATGCAAATGAGAATGCCGGAATGTGTATGTATGTGATGCAGAAGGTGTGTGTGTGTGTGTGTGTGTGTGATGTCATTGTTGACACATCCCCTCAATCACAGCCCGTCCTGAGGGACAGCGCTCCAGTCCAAGTCACGCCTCCCACAATTACCCCGCCACAACCTCGTTCCTCCATTATTTCCTGACAAGCTTCTCATTAACAGGCTCTAGAGTGAGCACTCAGATGGGCCGCTGGGTGAGTGACAGCACCCTGTTTGGTCTGTCTGTTGATGTATAAATACCCTGGCTTTAATTTGTTTAATGTGAGCCGTCGTCACCTGAAGCAGCCCAGTATCCGCTGGGCTCGCTGCGGCCCTCGATATAGTGCGACCCGGAGCAACCACAACAGGAAAATAATATTTCATTGGAAGGCTGGGACTCCACCCTAAGATTGCAAGGTGGGCAGACACTTCAATATTTGTCGTATTTTTAGAGAATTCGCAGGACGTTTCAACCGAAACAGGAAGTGGAGGAAAGTTTGGCCCACGAGGGAGACGGTTCCCGCTCGAACTGAACAATATCCCAAGCACAGCCAAATAGGCGGGAAATTATGTCAACAATGCCCCCCCCCCCACAGATCATACGTGTTGCCAATAAACATTTGCATTCATTCGAAAGCACTACTGAGTGATCCTGAAGATCCCACGGCAGACGAACCCGAAAGGTCTATTCACGCGTCTCTGAAGAACAAACTGTACCAATTACACACAAATTACTTGAATGTGAAACTTCATTAACTACGATACCAACACGAGAGCACTAGGGAGAACCTCAGACGGCCAAATTACACGCTGCAGACTAACAGAGAAAACAGTAGACAGCCGAATAAGATACAGTTAGCTAACAAACTAAAATCGGCCACAAGAAACCCGTTGGATATCCAGAACAGGGATGAAAACGTAGCAGAGAGTTAATGTTCACTAAATAAGTTACAGACAACTAGTTGTTTTAAAAAAAATTAAAATGACCAAAGAGACAGAAATGGCATTTATTAGGTTTATTAGTGTTGGCATTTTTGATAACTCCAATAAATTAAATAAATAACAAAGCTATGTGTAAAAAAAGGAACTAATCATTTCAGATTCTATTATGACAACAGGCCAAACTCTCGAAGACTGTTCTGGGTGTAATAACTTGCATCCATCGGTTCCGGTCCACCTGCAGCCGGGCTGAGGTACTGTTCAAATTCGCTGGCGTCCAGATCCTGGAGCAGGTCCAGGCGGACCTGCTCGAGGTAGAACTCGAGAGCTGGGGTACCTGTACACAGGTGACAGCCACAGGACAGCCACTCGCCACAGGGGGGCGCTGCAGGGGCAGAAGGGTAAGGCGGGGGAGGGGGAGAGATCTGCATGGAGGGGACGTAGTGCAGCTGGGCCTCCGTGGAGTAGTTTGGTGCACACTGGGCCATCCGCTGATGGTACTGAGTCTGGATCAGATAGCTCAGGTCACAATGCAGGGAGGCTGGCTGGGCACCTTCAGGTGGCGCCGCCCTGCTGGCCTTTCTGGCCTGCTTCCTCCGCCGGGGCCGGTATTTGTAGTTGGGGTGGTCGATGGTGTGTTGGACCCGGAGCCGCTCTGCCTCCTGCATGTACGGCCTCTTCTCCGCCAGAGACATACCCTTCCAGGTTCGGCCTGCGGGGGTGCACGAAAACAATGGCCTAAATTCCAGTTCCTTGCTCAGTACCTCGAATTTAATAGTATTTAAAGCATAATAATAAACTGCATTATTATCAACGGTTTCCCTACATCTCTGTTTCACCATAAAAAGCAACTCAGTATTTATAGGCTTAATTGCGGATTACATATCATTAAATTTATGCTAAACTTTATTTTAAATCACGCGACTTACCGAGAATTTTGCTCAGATCGGTGTTTTCCAGGTCTGGGTTCAGCTGTGCCAAACGTCTCCGCTCGTCCTTGGTCCAAATGATGAAGGCGTTCAAGGGGCGCCGAACCCGCGGTTCCGGTTCGGGTTTGCCGTCCGGGCTGGAGCAATTGGACTCAGAGTCCATTGAGATGGGGCTGCAGGAGCCGTTGCTGGGAGACTTTGTCTCCATCCTAAGTTCCAGGCATTGCCCGCGATCGCTTGATAAGGTCGGGTTAGACGCGCTGAGGTCAAAGTTGGGGAGAAGTCTATCAAAATACATGGCTGAGGGAGGGGTGTCGGCCGACCTTTAATTCCTTGGGGATCAGTAGCAAGCCGGTACAGAAGAAGTCTGATTTTAAGCATCACGTTAACCAATGGGAAACAAGTAGGAGTGGATTTAAAGGTGTGAAAATTAAGCGTTGTCCCACCGCTGTGATAATTATTATTCCCCCCCCTGCCCCCCGGCCATCCACCCATGTTACGTGCGTCTTTAATCCACTGTGCACCGCGTGTCCATTTATTCTCAATACGTCCCGCAATAAAATCAATGCATCTTAAATAACACGTTTTGTTCCCGTGATTAAATCACCGGTTTGCGTAACTATTGTACTTCATCTTTCCCAATGATAAAGTTGATGGAAACCATATATATTTATTATCTAAACTGAGGCGTTGAATTTTACGTTTTTTTAAACAACATCGTGTTCAAAAAGACGAGAGTCTCTGCTGTTGTACATTTGGCGGTCAGATTACAATGGTTGCTTACATAACACTCTTGAAAAGGTTAAGTTGACATTTCCTAAGTATAATACAAATTTGTCATTTTTGGTTCACCGTTTGGGTCTCAAAATCTGTTCCTCGATATGTTTTGTTTGCTGGGTTAACCTACAAATGAACGGCAATATACGCCAATATTTCTTTATATTAACGATGCCCAACGGAAACGATTTTGCAAATTGTCAAATCTCGGACCACCCTGTATTGTTGCCCATATAAGATTTTCTCGATTTATTTTTAAAAGTTCATTCAGCTGCCAGA
Organism: Mormyrus hasselquistii; assembly: GCA_026779605.1. Lineage (NCBI taxonomy): Eukaryota > Metazoa > Chordata > Actinopteri > Osteoglossiformes > Mormyridae > Mormyrus > Mormyrus hasselquistii. The sequence continues at coordinate 167,244 of JAODKE010000099.1, forward strand.
TGCAAACAGTAAAGGTGTTTTAAATTAGTGCAGGACAGGGTGCTTTCAGGTGCTGCTCCAGGAAATTATTAATGTAGGCTAAATAAAACAGTGACTGTGTAACTGAGACAAAAAAGTGGCATTGCATAAAATAGTGTACAATACAAAAAAGATCGATCCTGTTTCATTTTCGTCTTAAGAAGTAGCACGATGAACTTTCCGCACAGTTATTACATTAAAATGAAACACTCAAATTGAGAATAATTTATTTTAAAATACCTTAGATCTCACTTCAAGTTTTGTGTTAAATAACAAGTGATCGAAATAATTCACTTTTCATATTACTGTACCAAAAATGAATTGTAATAAATTGACAGTAATATTAAGAGTAAATTGCAGCAATTCAGTCACAGTCATATTATTTCCTTTTTTCCATCTTGGCAACGAGTTTATATTTTTGATTTAACCAATTGTTATGCATTTTTATTCACACCATGTGCGCCTTAAAGCTGGAAATGTTTATCCGCAAGGCGCATTTTGCTGTGAAGTTATCTCTGTTTCGATCTCCCCCAAATCACATCGGGAACATAAGCGACCTGCTCAGTACAAATAACAGAAATCAATAGAAACAAAGAGGACTCCGGCGTCTCCGGAGATCAAAGCATAACCTGGTAGAACTGGTTATTCATTAATATAAAAAAACACAGGTCACAAGTCAGGTGTTGTCGGGTTTTATCAAGCTTCGCTCAATCTGTTAAAACACATCTCGGCAAACATGACGAAGGGAGTTTTTTCTTCCTGTTTTTTTTTTTTTTTACTGCGCCATTCCAACGGTGGACTTACTACTATTTATTTTGTGCAACAGGTATATCTCAAGGTGTCAGAAGTTAACATTTTAAGAAGATATCGTTTCCAGATATAGATTACATGATAAGTACGCCGTATTCTGCATTAGAACAAAGTTACTGGAATAGAAACAGAATATAGTAAATAGACATATGCACACGCCTATATTAATTTCAACCATTTCGTCATTTTTTTTTCGGAGATATGATACGGCCGACCTCCTCCCCTCCTCTTCCCCTAGTTTTCATTTTTTAAAAACAAACCCTTTAGACATTGTGACCGAAGCCGTGTAAGGTTTTTTGGAGTGATAAGATTCCTGCAGGAACTCCGTAAGGTCAGGAAGGAAACCCTTTGGCTCTTAGGGGATTCCGCTAGTGCCAATTAACCGCGCGCTATTGCGTGGCTGTATGTGTATTCTTAAAAACACGTTGTTTCTATTGCACGGGTTTATAAATTTGCGCAAATGTTTTGATGTCCGTGAAGCGCAATTGTATTTTTGACACTGGCGTTTGATAAAATAATAATAATAAAACACAGTGGCAGGAAACATCAATCTGAGCAACCGAATTAAAGTTAACCCCAGTCCTCCTCTGCTACCCGAGCTCATGTACAGTACTCTATGTACAGGAATATGCTAATATCAGCAGATTTATATGGGGCCTAACAAAAATCTTAACATAACCTATTCACTGAATTAACGACTTTGTGCATATTTTGTCGATTATTATTGCACAATAACGTCCACAAATTGCAAGGAAAAATACAAATGCAATACGGATTAATAAAAAAATCATTAATAATATAATTTAAAATCAGTTAAAATGTCAAAACATATTACGCCTAATTATAAAAATACGCTGGTGCGTTTGCAGATGGTCCGTTTACTATAGAGTATTTCCTTTGGTTTAAAGTTACTTTCAAGTGTTCAAACTACAGATATTGAATTTGCAGTGTTTTACGGACAGACAGACTTCGTCCTGGTGGTTTTGAAAATATACATGCAAGTACGGGCTTATGTGTTTATATATCTGTTATGGAAAATGTAAATATTATGCATTATTGTCCCTTGTGTTTACTTTGTCATAGTTTTTTTTTTTTTTTTAATCTCGGAAAATGGCTCTTTCTTTTTCCCTGTATTTTGAAACTGCGGCACAGTTTTGATTTGCTTTGAGTTTAGCGGAGAGACTAAGTTCAGCGCCGATATGAAGACCGCAAAACCGACCTCAATACACACGCCCTGGGGGGGCATCGCGGTGCATATTGGTCAGCACCTGCTTCGTGGCAGACGATCCCTCTCCAAGTATGACTTTAGGGCCTCACTATTCACAAAATTCATTGAGCAAATCGTTCACACCCGCCCCAAACAGACAGATCACTTCAAAATCGGACTCCGGTTAATTAAATAACGGAGTGATCAGAGGAGGTTTTACCTCTTTTTTGAAACTTATCCTTCATCAAAGCAGTGAAACGGGTCCAAGCGTCTCCTACGGGGAGGAAACATGCGCAAAACGTCCTGCAAGACGTGTCATAGTACAGGCCTAATTAATCAATGGGATTACGCATGTTTATTTGACATCCTAATGATGTGAAACTAAGATAATCGAATTGAATGATCTTATTTTATACAAAAAGCACAAAGGGAAAAAGAAAATGACGATTGCATTCTTACTCTGTAGAAGTTTGTTTTGTAGTTTTAAAGCGAATCAGATGGTGATACGGTATTTTGTCGAAAATGTTGAATGATGTTTAATGTCCATTAAGCACTAAGCATATTTAGCTACGGCAGCGGGACCACATACAATTTCCTCAAAACAGATCAATCCCAATTTTGGTTTAGAATTAACATGAGTTTTCGGATTTTCATGCTTTTTACTTGGCTTGTTTTATGTCACCTTGATTGAAAATAAAACAAGATTTTTAGAGCATAAATAGGTTATCGTGAGTTTATTATAGAACATTTAGATGAAATGATAGTGCATGTGATTATATATAGTTTATAATGTGATTAAGCCTCGAAAACCCATTACCGCTGTTTTGTTTCAAATCATGTCAAAACAGCTGCTTTTTAAATACGGAGCGATTGACTATGAGGATCTTGATAAAAACTTTGCCGATTTGAATGGCTCTATGAGAAGATGGCCTGTCATTTGTTTTTTTGACACAGACACATTAAAGTGGTATTCATCATATAAATTGAGTTCTAAATGAATAGCTTCACATGCTGTTAGAATTAAGGACTGGAATCCACATCACCACATTAAACACACGCGAAATTTGCAGCCACGTTAAACGTGTTAATGGAGTTAATTAATTAGCTTGAACAACACAGCATGAATACAATAATGTTAGTTTCGGTTGACTTTTTTTGTGAATTAACAAACTATCGATGACGTATAATTCTGCTATTTTCCTATTCAAACTGAGTGGTTTGTATTAGACAGGACATAAAAATAACTCAGTAGGCCTATGTAGCCTATATTAAATAATAGATCCATCCATTCATTCGGAATTTAGTATGATTCAATTTTACCATGCGCGCATTCTGCACAGACGATTTATTTAACATATTTCGTTTTTTAAATGTAATTTAATTTCACGGTTCGATCGTCGTTAGGCACTTTACGTAGAAAAAAGTAGCCTAGTTGCCTTATCTCTGAAATGTTTAAGTATTGGTTTGTATTGTTCAGTGACGCAAGCATTTCAATGAAAGTCCAAACGGAGAGCATATCCCTTCTCTGAATGCCCATTATGTTTCCTAAATAGCGATTGTTTTCAGAAGTCTTCAAGTCACAATGTGCCATTGTATTGGACTGGGGATATATTAGATGGCTCTCTGGCTCTCCGTGTTGTACCTGCAGTCTGTGGGACACCACAGGACCAAAGCGACCGAGAGGGTTCAGGAGATGGCTATTTCTGCTGGGTTGGATATACAGGACTGCCCTCCTTTCCGGATGAACCGATGACTGGAAGTGTCTGTGTTCCACAGAAGTAGGAGCCAACAGGATAAAGTCTGTAATCTGCAGATCTGCTGGAAAATAACTGCCCATTTTTCCTTGGGATGGAGTGACTTTTTGAAAAAGTGAATACTATTGGATTAGATTCACGTGGACTGGCTTGTGCACAAATGTGTCATTTCTACCAGGTAATTGTGATTGACAGTGAAAGTCAGAATCTGATCACCTCTATTTGTCAGGTACAGCCTGCGCACTAGAAATGTTTGCAGGTGTAATTGTAATGTCTTGCCGTAGAGCAATAACCAACCAGTAACACAAGTAAGTGCGAAATTGTGACGTTTGAAAACCGAATCACCACAAAGTGTCATTATTCATACTCTTACACATTTTGCTGCATTATTCCCCGAGTAAATGAGATGAAGGTCAGCTGATCAAGCTGAACTCCTCACTGTGTGCAAAATGGCGTTTTCTATGCAGATCCCACATGTGTCCCCTTTGGGTTTATTTGACATCCACACAGTGGTTCGTCAGTAAATTTTTTTTTTGGTCAGGCGGTAATCCAGACAGCTGCATTGTCCTCCGGGGTCGACGTGTGAACACACTAAGGGCCTCTCCTGCTCGCCAGAAATGATGTGATTGTATTGGCCCAGCAGGCCACGGACGACATCTCAGTCTCTAACCAGACTCCATTCAATTCGACATCCCTCCCTAATCAGGTGTGTGTGTGTGGGGAGGGGTGCTCTCCCGCCCCCTCCCCGCTCCCCCTACAGGTGTGGTCTCCCAGGGCTCTGATCGGCGGCTGAGAGGATTACAAGCCCCCCGGCATGGGGACTGCTTAACGGGGGCTCATTAGCGGGACACAATGAAACCCCCGCCCCCTTGTGTAGGTAGGCTGTCAGCCTGCTTGTGTCCCGCCCACTCCTGGGCCTTCACAGCATGAGCCAGGACAGAAAACGACAGACACCTGACGGGCATGTAACCTACGCCCTTAACCAACAGACTCAGGACCCAGACGGATCTTCTGAACTCCCCCAAAGTGGACTGGACCCCTCCCTCCATTTCCAAGCTTACTTCTAGCACCCCTGATTCCCCCAGTGTTGAGGATTTAACGCATTCACTTCTCTTTAACCACTTACTTTGTTTAGAGAATTAATGCCCCCCCCACCCCCCACCAATGAAAGGATTAATCAGACCAAAGCACATTAACATTCAGTTCCATTATTTGCAAATAGTAGCTTGTATTCTGCTCTTGGGTCATAATGGAGCTCTAATCTGTATTTGGTGTTCAGCTTTGATGAGGTACTGTATTGACACAGCAGGTAGCCCCCCCCACACACACACACACACACTCACACACTCCATTCTATTCCAATCCACCTAAAACCCTGATTTATCTTTCATCTGAGGAAGACACCCAGGAAGCCCTAACGGAAGATCTGGCTCTTTTTGTTTTTTGTCGCTTTCCTTAGACGGGGGAACCGTCCAGTAATTACGTTTTAATTATTAACTGGAATCCGTCTGCAGCATTGAAAACCTGCGAGACACCGCGGAATTGCTGCCGTCGCCTGAAAGGGAATCACGCAAAAATGATTCAATCTGGCCTATCCGGCATCATTCTATATTAGATTAGATAGTGTGAAGTGTTCAGACAAATACATCAGATTATTCCGAACACATTGTGTTTGTTGTGAGGCTTATAAAGTCTTTCAGATCATTGCTGCAGGCCTCTGCTGACGAAATAAGAAAGTCTGTCACCCTGACCCGGGCTGGATTATATAATTAAACTTCCCTACTCATTCGAAGAAAAATATTCTCTTTTATAGTTTTTTTCCTCTTTTCTGGGGAAGAAATTAATTCCACACTTTCTGAAAACATCTAAATGTATGTGTTCCTTCTTCATCTCTGTTCCAACAGTTCAAGACCTTATCCAGATACAAAAGGGTCCCTGGTTCTTTGTAGATAAGGACACCCACTCTCCCATAAACAATAATCCAGTAGTTTCTTTCCTGTGGTTTGATTTATTTAAAGCGTAAACGCTAAAAGGTTTCGAGCTGGTTATCCTGCCAATGGCTGGCATGTAAACAAACAGCAGCTACCAGTGTGCAGGTTCACAGCAGAAGCACGAGACACTCGATCGCACGAGGTCACGCTCAGCTGCTGTTTTAACCTCTGAACCTCCATAAATAACTTGGTGAAAACAATTGCTTCTAGAGACCTAGCAAACACACAGTAACACGCTGAGACCCCGGAGCAGACGCAGAAGGAACGGATAAGTCTGGAAAGGCTCAGCTTTGAAGGATATATTTCAGCCATCTCCCCAAATTTAGGAGACATTGATCACCAGGTGGATGCAAAGATCCAAAAGAATTTAAGGGGCTGTATGTCAAATAAACAATAATAATTACCATCTACTGTTTTTGAAGTCTTTTTTTCATTTAGTTTAACAGTTATGCATTTTTATAACTATAACTTTTATAACTAAGTCAAATTAACTAGTAAAATCATTTAAAGGTCAAAATATACGCATGATAATAATACCCTGGTCATTATAATAATGCATTTTGACTTGTTATTTTTCTGTTTAATGGTATTCAATAGACAATGTTTGTTCCAGCATTTCTGTCAATGTATTACTCCACGTTTATGTACAGTTCCAGGCAAAAGTCAGGACATGCCTCTTTTAATGCATTTGTCTCTATTTTGGCTGTTATTCGCCACAAGGCCACAAGGCAATGAAATAATACATATCAAATACTGCAACAACCGAGAGAAGTGTTCAATATCGACATTGTCCCAGACTGTAGCCTCTGCAGAACAGCCCCTTCTCGCTCTGATGACAGCGCTGCAGACTCTTCCACCAGCTTCCAGATGTAGCCACCTGGGATGCTGCTACTCCAATAGTCCTGAAGGAGTTTCCACAAGTCCTGGGCACAAGATCACTACCTTGCTCTTACTCTCCAATGCAAGTCATGCCAAAGCAGCT
>JAODKE010000099.1:187576-214068 GCA_026779605.1 Mormyrus hasselquistii
CTCAGCTAGGCTGAGCTTCCAGTGAACTCAGCTAGGCTGAGCTTCCAGTGAACTCAGCTAGGCTGAGCTTCCAGTGAACTCAGCTAGGCTGAGCTTCCAGTGAGCCACCAGTAACACGCTTATGTTAGCACAGGAGCAAGAGCTACACAAAGCTTTATCTGAACCTGAAATCAAGGAGTGGTTAATTACCGTCAGCACTCAGGCTAACTTTGTACAATGACATCTGCGTGGACAAGGACGGGGTTTGGAAGAGACTTTCATCGGTGATGTCCTCCTGTCAATGTGCTTGTAGGTTTTCCATGAAGAGGCAGACAGCCCTCGAGAAAATATAATTTCAGTGGCTTTTATAATCAAACAGAGAATTTAATAAAAAGAAAAATAAGGATGACATGTTCCTTGAAAATAGCAGTGTTCTTATTAAATGAACTATTTATGGCAGTGTTCTGTAGTTGCTTTGATGTTTAATTATCATTCAAAAAGACAAATTAGTATTTTAAACCTAATTATATAGTAAACGAGAAAGCGCTAGACATATTCTGGCAGAAGGTATGACCTTATCTTTTTCCGATCACTATTAAGGTCATAATCGTGCTCTTCCTTGGTAAATCCTAGGATCAACCCTGGATGGCTGTCATCATGGGTGAGTTTGCAGTCACTTCAACCCCCCCAGATATTTCAAAAGCTAAATAAATAGCTAGTGAGTGGGGTGAGAAGATTAAAGCTAGCTAGCTGGTTAGCAGAACATGCTGCTTCAGCACCTCCTAAATAAGGAATGTGTTTAATATTTAGCATAGTGACTGTTCATGGCCAATAGGGGGCCTAATCTTGGGGGCCCATGCAAATTCGTGGTGCGAGGGGCTCTAAACACCGCTCCTGCCTGTGACCTATCAGAAAAGATCAGATGGAGATAAAGATTGCCGTTAAGCAGAAAACATAGGCCGACCACAGAGACACGGGTTCGATGGGCCGTGCGATATTAGTTCTATGAGTCAAAGACACTCATTTTCTTACCCGAAACTGAAGTATCTGAAAATAACTACTGGGGCTGTTTTTCTGGATTCTTTGCCAGGTCCGTTAGAGATATTGTGAGGGAGGGTTTGTTCGTGTCGCTGGGGTGCAGTCAGGGGTCTCAGGCTTTTATTCAAAGCAATGAGAAACTCAGAAAGCAGGGCCAGCGATTGCCTGTAGCAGCTGGGGGTTAAGGGCCTTAATCAAGCAATGAAATCACTCTGTCAAGCAGGGATCTGACCCCATAACCTACCAGCCTCTGGCATAAAGTCCTAACCCTCTGAGCACACATTCCCACAAAACAAGGGGTTTGAGTTTAGTTTCAACAATGATAGGGACCAAATCAGGCCGGAACCCCCCGTCCCTCCTAAACACGCGGGTAAAAATCCCTACTGTCTACACCCAAATGTACGCTCTTGCCCCCAGAGCAGGCAACACTCCTTTGTCCAAATGTACGCTCTTGCCCCCAGAGCAGGCAACGCTCCTTTGTTCTTTTGTACATTGATTCTGTTTCCTTTGGGCCCAGACGAAAGATTGATATCTGCAGCATTAATGGTCCAGTCAGCTATTCATTCCTGCCCAGCTTCATTTTCACACCTTTCAAGGTGCATTTTACCAATATATTAATGTTTAATTGAGGTATTAATGCCCAACCAAAATATTAATCTTATCAACACTATCCTAATTTTTAAAATCCCTTTCAGATGTGGGGACTCACTCAAAAAACCTGTTTTTGAATACTGTGGAAAGCTGACTTCATCTCTACAAGTAATTATCGCACCAGACATTGATTTGATTTTTTACACATTGATCCTTTCTTCCCATGGCAGCAGAATTTCATCTAGTTCTGTTTGATTTTGCTTTGAGGTCATTGTGAATAGATCAATCGCCTGGCATTTCTGATTCCGTGGTGCTGCTAATGTGCTAATGTTCTGCAGCTATGTCAATGTGCTAATGTTCTGTTGCAGTTCTAATATGCTAATGGTGATGGTAATTTGTTAATGTTCTGCAACTATGGTACTGTGCTCATGTTCTGCTTATGGTCAATGCTAATGTACTAATGGTGACGCTAATATACTTATGTTCTGCAGTTATGCTAATGTGCTAATCTTCAATGGCACTGCTAATGCACTACTGTTCCACAGCAAATTTCCATGTTAATGTGCTAATGTTCTGCTAATGTTCTATTGCAATGGTGCCGTGCTAATGCAAATGCATGTTAATGTTCAGCGGCTACTAATGTTCTACGAAAGGTTCTATGGTTATGCTGATGTGCTGATATTCTGCAGCTATGCTAATATTTCAGGACCACTTTGAGTAGTAGGTCGACCAGGTATGGTGACCAGCCTGGTCATACTGCAGGATGGTGCAAGGTAGAGAACCTGTAAGTGCAGTTTACAGTTTACCATTGATTTACAGAACAAGATCTGTGCCTTGTAAATGATAGAAATTGATGGGGGCACACAATTAATAATGCAGTAATGTTTCTCCTGCATTGCAAGCAATCTTTGGTTCCATTTGGAGTGTGGGCATCATCACAAGTGACCGGAACACAGTGCTTGTCGTCGCTATCTGGACAGGGAAGGGTGATCACCTGGATTGTGGCAACTACAGGGGGATAACACTGCTCTCAGTGCCGGATAAGGTCCGTGCTAGGGTCATCCCTAACCGGATCCACGATCACTTGCTCTCTTACGAGCAGCCAGAATAATCTTGTTTTACACCTAAGAAGATTGCCATCGACTGTATCCTTGCACTGAGGATTCTCATCGAGTGTAGACACGAATATCCAGTGTTTCTCTGCAGCCTTTGTCAATTTTCATAAATGACTCAGTTGATCGAGTTGCCCCCAAGTTGCTGGACGTCATGGCCTACCTGTACACTGTTACTGTGAGTGCTGTGTAAAGTGGAGGCAGAACCTCTGCGTCCTTCCCAGGTGATTCTGAGGTTTGTCAGGGGTGTGTTCTTGCTGCTACTCTGTTCAGGGCTTGCATGGGCTGGGTGTTAGGCAGGGCCGTGGGGTCCAGTGGCTGTGGGACATCTGTTAGTGAAGAGAGACTCACCGATCTTGACTTTGCCGATGATGCTGTGGTCTTCATGCAGTCAATGGAGGCTCTGATCAGGGCTCTCAAGAGACTAACCAAGAAGTCTGAATGTCTGAGCTTGCGAGTGTCCTGGAGAAAAACCAAGATCTACACCTTTAATGGCCTCTTGGGCATGGCTCTCAGCAGTGTGTCTGTCCGAGGAAAGAATGTCGACTGCCTCGAGAGGTTCACTTACCTCAGCAGCAACATTCATGTCTCTGGTGACTCTTCCTTTTAAGTCAGTAGATGGATTGGGAGAGCATGGGGGGGGTCATGAGGTCCCTGGAAAGGGGTATGTGGCGCTCCCAATATCTTTGCAAGAGGACGAAGGTCCAAGTCTTTAGAGTCCTGGTGCTTCCTGTCATGTTGTATGGCTGTGAGACATGGACGCTATCCAGTGACCTGTGATGAAGACTGGACTCCTTTGGTACTAGGTCGCTTTGCAGAATCCTTGGTCATCCTTCTGGTTTGACTTGCGGTTGTTCAGGGAGTCCCGAATGAGGCACATTACCTGTATTATGAAGGAGTGTCAGTTACGGCACTACGGCCATCTGTCGCGACTCCCTGAGGGTTTTCTAGCTCGTAGGATTCCAATTGCCGAGGATCTGAGTGGCTGGACCAAGCCAAAGGGATGCCTGGGTAACTCCTGGCGGCGGCAGATAGATGGCAATTTCCGGAGGGTGGGACTGGACCGTGTGTCGGCCTGTGGGGTCGTCAACCAGGATCCCGAGGTGTTTCATCATGTGGTGAGTGTGGCAATAGAATAGAATAGAATAGAATAGAATAGAATAGAATAGAATAGAAAGCCTATAATTATGACCTTAATAGTGATCGGCAATATTGTCATTATACTGGAGCACGGATGCTACTTGTACAACAAAATTGCAGTGGCTACTTCTAAAGTGCAGACATATGCAGACATTATGTTTGCATACAAACAGCATTCTGCAATAGACAGTTGTATAACAGACATAGCAATTAGTAAATAGTGATACAATAGTAATAGTAATGCAATAACAATGTGCCATATCTGTGCATCCTGCCCAGCCTGACTTGACTGGTAATGTGCTGCTAAATCCAGCAGAAGTACAATTTTTTAAAATGTTTTTATTTGGAATTTGATAACCAGACAAAATCCCTGCTTTTTAAGTTTGGCAAAATTTACCTCTACTTTGCAGGTGCTTTTCTCGCGCTGATGTATGATTGATAAAACAAGGTCGGATAATCCCTGCAGTAAACAGCAGTGAAAGGTTTTGCTTAAGCTCCTAATGGTGAAATCACAATGCAGCTCATGTGATTTGGATCAGCGACCTTGGATCAGCGACCCACAGAGCCACACACTGCCCCAGTAATTGTGCTTTTCCAGAGGTACAGAATGGAAAGAAGCTGAACAAGAGCACAGCCCCATTTGTTTTCTTGGAAAGTGGAGGACGCACTGACTATCTGGTAATTGAACAACCCTGAGTTGTGCTTCTGTCATCCAGCCTTGATGGTCGAAATAATCAGAAAGTGTCCCGTGAATGGAAGCCATTGGTTATAACAGCTGCGGCCATTGGCCATCTTGTCACTTTTCAAAGCCATCTGAGAGAGTCAGTCGTACAGTAAAAAAAAGAACAACGCTTCAACCAGACTACAAAGCCTTTAAGCAGACAAATGATGAGGTTTAGAAATGTTTACATATCCAGGGATTATTCAAGAACATCAAAAACTTAAAAAAGTATATTATTTTCTATATACTTCTAAAGGAAGTAGTTCGCCTAGGAATTTAACTCCGAGTTCATGCATATTTATTTTACGGAGCTGATCTTTTTGAAGGGATCTTCTCATACTGTTCAGGAGTAATGTCTGACCACTTGGGACCACTTGGGTTCCCGTACCCAAATAGGAAAATCTCTGGAGGGAATGCAAATAAAATTTTAGATTGGAAGAATTTTCTGTGGTCGATCCATAACTTCCATTGCAGATCACAGAGTCTAAACTGGTTTTATTTGCTCTATTATTACAATTAATCATGGGGAATGAGTTTAGTAATTTATTGTGTTAGCTAAGGTTGCCACCTGTCCTCTATAGTATGGAATCACCTGTGTAATATCAGATGCAACACCTCTTCCAGTACGGGATGATCCCGTATTATAAAGGACGGGAGGCAACCCTAGTGACAACCCACCAATGGGAATCATCCATTTATCTATCTTCCTACAGCCAATCCCGGCCATGGTTAGAAACTGTCACACATGCAAGAGTTACTGTCTGTAGGAAGGTATGGCTAAAAACTCAGTCAGAATGAGTGTTTATTAAGGCTTGAAATAGATCAAGCAAACCACAAGTCATTCATTCATTTTCCAACCCGCTTTATCCTATTGGGTCGCGGGGGGTCCAGAGCCTATCGGAAGCAATGGACCCATCGCAGGGCACACTCACACACTTTTACCATTCACTCACACATGCACACCTACGGGCAATTTATTAACTCCAATTAGCCTCAGTATGTCTTTGGACTGTGGGGGGAAACTGGAGTACCCGGAGGAAACCCCACGACAACACGGGGAGAACAAGCAAACTCCACACACATGTAACCCAGGCGGAGACTCGAACCCAGGTCCCAGAGGTGTGAGGCAACAGTGCAAACCACTGCACCACCATGTCACCCCCTCAAACCATAAGTTCGATACAAAAAATAAGAACCTAAACCATGCACAAAATTACATCGATAAGAGAAAAATAAAATTAGGAAAAAGCAAAAATTAACAACAAATTCAGCAAAAATGCAAAATATACCTAAAACATTCTAGGCCTCTATATAACGGTGTCAGCATTTTCTAAGTTCAAGATCTCACCCCTGCTCACATTCACTTGACAGAAAACAACTGCACCCCGGCCCAAACAGGACTGACAAATATATAAACTGGTGACCAGCACCTTTCACAACAAGAGGGAGGCACAAAAAAATCAATTAACACATATATAACAGACAGACCCTGAAACAGAAATGCAATATTCCTTAATATATAAACAGCTCATCAAAAAATAATTAAATAGCTATTCTCCCAACAGACAAGGTTTGGCCAAGACCATCTCCATTATCTCCACAGCCATCACAGTAATTCACCTGGCTAATTATGCTAGGAACCAAATAAATGTTCTCCGTTTCCAGCAGCACCTCTTTGCCGTCGGACTGTTCCACCCAGATAAGGAGAGCATAACCAGACCTGGCAAACTGGTAACAACACTTTTCTAAGACGAATTTGGCATGCCAACTCAGTCAAAAGTAAATGTTTGTAAGCGTAACTAAAATGTCATCTTGACCTTCATCATTACTTGTCAGTAACAATGTGTATGCCGCTCGCCTACACGTCTGCCAGTCAATGTGATAATATTATTCGCTCCGTTCATGTGCAGCCGCACCCCGGCTGTCACACAAACCACAAGAAAACAGCAAAGTAAAAATATAATACCTGTTATTGTGCATAGCAGGTCACTTTTCTCAGATCCACCTCCAGATAGGCAGGTTTGAAACCCTGGATCTGAAATATCTGACTTCATGTCAGTCTCGTATTCTGCAGACTTTACGCGGCTTTTTTCTAGCTTTGTTATTCAGCAAGATCTTTATATACTATGATGATAAAAGTTTACGTTTATTTTAGGCACCAAATCCTTTTGTTCAAAGCAACCTGCAAATGAAGAAAATAGCACATTACAAACATTCAGATGTTAACTTGGGTATAAGTGTGGCTAGACTGACCTTCCAATGAATGCCCAGGTACAAGTGTAAGCAGTGTTGGATGAATCCATAAGGCAGCTATTCAAATCAGCAGAACGTGCGGCACATTAAGAGCATTCAGGGAACAGTCAGTGGTGGGGGCTAGTCCAGGTGTTCCTGGAACAGATGGGTCTTGAGGCGTTTCTTGAAGGCAGAGACAAAATATGAGAGTATTTTTTTAAATTTTTTTTGCTGTCCACAACTGAGTTTTCTGTTGTTACTGATCCAAAAGCTATGAGGCCGACTTGCTTGTGGACCCACTCAGTCCGTGAAGAATGGAGCCAGGCTCCCATGGTTTACAGGGCTGCTTCATCATCACTCAGCCTCCCCAGGGCATAACTTCAGCTTCTTTTTTAAGTCCTCGGCACAGTCTATTAGCCTTCACGGAGTAGCCTTATAAATTCACAGATCGGATGGCGCCTTCAGAAGACCGCACAGATACACACCCTATGGTATATACTGTATAATATAAACCGATGGCTTCCATTCACAGGGCACTCTAATTGCCGCTCTTCACAAATTGACATGCATCGCTGGGCACACAGTAGGTGATTCAGGCAATTCATCTTGGCGTGTCATCAAAGACAATCCGCCCAATCAGCTGTGGCAGTCTTCCTCGGTCACCTGCAGATTCCCAATGGGAAAAGCCAATACTTATAGGTTCATTCATTTAGCGGGCAATTTTATCTAACGCGACATGCAGTATTCCGACAGTCAATAAGTAAAAGCTTTGTTTTGAAATCAGTGTGCTAACTGGCAAAGTTCCCATGGTGGGCAGAGGATCCTAACCCACTGAGCCACACTCACCATCCCCAAAACATGTGATCAGAGATAGTTCTCTATTTCTTAACCCAGTCCTTGGGGATCACCACAGGGGCCACATTTTTGCTCTCTCCCAGTTCCCTGGCAATTCTGGTCTGGTGGTCCCTGAGGACTGGCTTAGGAAACCCTGTTCTATTCAGCACCCTAGAGCAGCTTTCACAGTTAAGCACTTTGCTCAAGGACCCAAAAGTGATATAATTACCCAACAAAGGGATTCAAACCAACAGCCATTCCACACACAGAGTCTTTATCCATAGGGTCATTATTACTGTAGGTCCCACCTAGATTGCACCATGGGACCAAGGACAATGCCTATTGGTTCTCTCACCCTTGTGAGTTCAGTTTGCATAGAAACACTCATTCACTGTAACAGAACATGTTCTGGACTGACTCTGATAAATATGCAGCTGACTTTTATAAGCAAACTTTTGTTGTGATGACAGCGAATGTATTATGTCCTGCGATGGACTGGCATCCCGTCCGGGGGCGTCCCCTGCCCGGTTCCCTGTGAAGAACTGGCATCCCGTCCGGGGGCGTCCCCTGCCCGGTTCCCTGTGAAGAACTGGCATCCCGTCCGGGGGCGTCCCCTGTCCGGTTCCCTGTGAAGAACTGGCATCCCGTCCGGGGGCGTCCCCTGCCCGGTTCCCTGTGAAGAACTGGCATCCCGTCCGGGGTGTCCCAAGCCTTGTGCCCTGTGCTGCCTGGGATGAACCCCGGGCTCACAGCAACCCGGTTGTGAATAAGTGCTTAGATTAAGGATGAATAGGTAATCACTATGTTATGTCATAGTTACATAACAAAATAGCTCACCTAACCTCTTTTTCTACCTATATTACATCTCATAACCAGCTGTCACCTATTGATTTTTACGAAAAACGTTTAAAATCTTCTTGTTCATATAGTGATGGGCTGTATCACCGCAGACTCAGGGAAAATGAAGACTGAGGATCAATGTCATCAATCAATGGTTCAAGGTATGTTTATGTACTCTAGAGGGCTAGTGGTCACCCTCACCCTGAGCATTATTTGCATTCTGACTTCTGCTTATTTTTCATCTAGATTTTGTTCGTTTTTATTAAATTATTAATTTGTTTATTATTTGAATCCCTTCCCTCCCCCAATATTTCACAGCATGCAGATTTTTTTTTGTCTAGCCGCGATTTTTTTCCTTCACCGAAATGCATGATAGATGCAATTATTTTTAATGATCTAAGCAATGTTGGCCACCCCTGCTGGAGGTGAAGGCGATTCTGGGTAAGGCCACGCTCTCCCTCTCCAGCTGCCTCAGGCTTCGGACTCCCCCGGATCCTTCCAAACGCTGGGGAATCGGCTCAGTGCCGCAGTGGACCTCAAAGCTGTCGAGTAGACAGGCTTGGGCATGGACCGTCTAGCGGGTCTGAGAGCCCAGACTGCGGCAGTCAGAGGCACAGCTGGGCCTTTAACTCCACACCCCCCCATGAGGCCGACGGGGAACGCACTGAAACTTCCAGAAGGAACTTCATTAGCAGCAAATTCTGCTCTTCTCTCCTGGTCTAATTGTAAAATTCGGGTTTGTGAAACATCCATTTCTTTTTTTTGTGCTGTTTTCAGTCCTTAGGCAAGTCCTTACTTGGGCGGCCCCCCCTACCGAGGAAATTGATGAACATTTCAGTCCCTCGGGGGCTCCATCATTTTTTTTAATGACTTTGTCCGGGCCCCCTTGTGCTGGTGGGGCGCTAAGCAGCTGCCTGGTTCAATTACATCTGGATCAGGCCCTGGCTGTGATGACACCCCCCCTCTTCTGAAACCGCTTATACTATTCAGAGGGTTGTGCGGGGTCTAGACCTCAGAAGCTACAGGCACAAGACAGAAACAACCCAGGAAGGGGCATCAACTGACCATCACAGGGCACCCTCAATTTGGTAACTACAATTAGCCTCAGCATGTGTGTGGACTGTGGGGGGAACCAGAGCACCCAGAGAGGACACCGCAGTGACATGGAGAGAACGTACAAACTCCACACACAGAGCCCTGATGGAGTCTTGAAGGCAGCTCCCAGAAGTGTGAGGCAGCAGTGCTAACCACTGCACCACCGTGCCATCCTCAGGGTCTGATACATCATTTTTAAAGAACCTAAAGCGTATAAACAGATTGCGTTATAAAGGTTACTTTTGTGCTGTTTTTGTGATTCAAAAACATACATTTCCAGAGGCATAATATGATATACGTAGTGAAATTTAATCTGATACTACTGTGTTTCGGTGGATGGGCTGGTGTGTAGCTCAGCGGGTTATAACACCGTGGCCTGGGGACGGCAGTGGTGTAAATCCTAGGGTTGGTGGAGTGATGTCACCGCTGGGCTCTTGAAAATGCATATAGCTTTTGATAAAGGCATCCGTTAAATAAATGAGAGTGTTTATATGTCGCTCAGGATGAATCACGGCGCTGCGTTTCGTCGCTGGCGGCATCTCCTACATCGCTGAGTGTTTCCAATCCTGAGAGATAAATGCGAAATAAAAATAATAATAAAGCAGGATGGATACGTTTGCAGACACTGTGTATGTACACAGCCACAACAAAGAGAAATGGAAATGACTTTGCCAATACAAAATAACTTCTGAAAACCTCTGAACCTATGAAGGTGAAGGGGTCACATATTACTTTCCTAGGAACAAAACACAGGTGTAACGAAACACTGTAACACTGGAATATAAACTGGGAATTGTAATCTGAAACTTCAGATAAGCGGTATGCTGAAGCCAGTTTTCAATTTAAAAACAAAGAACACATTCTTATAAAATGTATTTTTATTTCATAGTTTTTACTGCAGAGGGCCAATCTTGAGATGAAGCATAATTTGCCAAAACAAATAAAAAAATTCCAGCAAAATGGGTGCTGCTAGAGATAAATAGAGAGGTTTTTCCCAGAGGGGTCTAAGGTTTGACAGCTGGGGGTGGAGCTGTTACTTGGAAGATGCACATACATGTGCAAACTGGGAGTCATGATATAAAATAATTTCAATTAAATTTGAAGTAATATATAAAAAGTCTTGGTTGGGGTGGCTAATATATATTGAAAGCCAACAATGATAGTTCAGTCATCACTGTTCCCACACCCTACCATATATTTATACAGAAATTATTTTAGCTATTGATTTCTACTTAAGTTAGTTCCTTGACAGTCATCTGCTTCTGATGCCGTCTACCTACATGTAAATACATGTAAATGTAATTGAAGTGATTAGATCGTTTCTGGTTTTGAGACATTTATGAAAATGAAGTTTAAGACCAGGAGTCGCCTACCTGTCCAAATGTGCAGAAGAGCTTTCGAGAGGCTTCATAAATGAAACAATAACGCTGGAAGGACGCGTGTATCAAAGAGGGCAGCCTTATTAACCTTCATCAGGGCTCAGCTTCTAACGAGCCTGGTTGACATCAAAGGAACAGATCTTCCTTTGAGGTCTCTGGTCCACCTTTGGCTTCATTTCTTACGGTTGTTGAAAGTAATCACTTCGCATTTTGCACTTAATTACCCATATAAACAAAGTAAGAGTTAAATGAAGCTGATTAACCATCCCATGAAACATCTCCCTCTCTAGATGGCTTATGACAGGATTTTTCAAATCTGGCCATGGATTCCAAATCCAGGCCTTGTTTTCAGTTCTCCCAGGTAGTTAGTTTAATAATTACTGATTCTGATTGGTCAGAGGCTTCACACCCGACTCACAGGTAAAGGAAGGCTGGAAAATCAGCAGGGCTCGGACCTTGAGGAGCGTGATTTGAATAACCCTGGTTCGTGAGGTGTGTTTACCATACATTTTGTGGATGAAATATCATTCTCCTTAGAGAAACAATAGCATAATAAACATGATGTGGGGGGGGTGAAATCGGTGGGTGATTTCCTAGGGTTCAGAGCCCAAAGTTCGCCCCCGCACTCTATGTGTGTGTGAAGATTACATGCCCTGCCAATGTTGCGGGACTTTTCACAATCCAGACACATAATTATGTGACCCGAGCTTGCAGAACTGTCCATTACTTCTGAGTGTGCCTTACAATTATAATTGCTGTTGTCTAACCTCAATCAACCGATCAGCTTTTCATCTGCAAGCATTGAATCAACGAGTGTATTTAATAGCGGGGAAGCCGTCCGCCATTACATAGTGGAAAGGAGTATTTTATGATCTCGGAAACCGCCTGTTACCATGCAGTAGCCTTGGGATGTTATAGGATCGGCAGTCGGCATTCAACGGCTTGTTTGCTTTTGCTTTTGGAAAACCACAATAACGTGCAGGTAAAAGATTCCCTTAGAGCCTCCTGCGTCTGGCCATATCCCCTCATTGTACTGTGTATTGTGTGCCGTTGGCCGTTTCTCCGGGGTCTGTGGTCCTCGAGGGGTACGATAACCTTATACCTACCACGGCGCAGGAGAATTCTCCAATCTGATTGGTCAGAAAGGTGTTGATTAATTTTCTATATCCACGCAGGTACTGCCAGCCGGGCGAATCACAGTAGAAAAATCAATGCATGATTATACTGATGTTACTTAAAATTCCACATGCAGAACACAGTTTAAAATTGATGGAAACTACAAAAGCAAGGGAATTGCTACAAAGAACACATTAAACAGAGGACTTTCCAGTTTCTTTTAACAGTTATTTGAAGGATAGGCAAAGCTCAGTATAGACACTCTTTGCCTCCACTGTAGTTACGTATTTCATAAGGTATACTGCACGGCTTTTTGTGTATGAACCCTTCACATGGCCCACAGCCCAGGACCACTACGTTTGTCAGATAATGACTTGGAAAGAGTACCACCTGCCGTCTATGCTCTCCTCAACGCTGCTAAGATAAGGTGGTAAGACTGTGGATAAATAAACACCCCCCCATAGATAAATGTGGATGTTAGTGCGAATGATCGTACAGTTATGTGGGATGCTTCAGTTGTTATGGTAACAACCTAACACGGCAGCCAATAGCAACGACCGGGCTCCTATGTCGGTCACCTTGCGTTGAAAGGCGCCGAGGAGCTGAAGGACGCCTTTATTCCGCCCCAAGGAAGTCATCGAACTGATGGAGACAACAGCAGCTTTGTGAAGGTGCCCTTGGCGCGCAGACGATGATTCACAGGATGGGTTTAGCATTGTGGGAGTTTCATATTTGTCCTCTCGTCTCTCACCCTCCGTTTCCTCTCAGGTGAATTCAGGACCACATGTAAATGCTGGATTGCTGCCTCTGAAATCCAACTGTAGACAGTTCATCGTGTTACTGTTTCCTGGCTTTCACTTTGTATCTTTGTATTTAGACTAGGAGGGACTCTGACAGCCCAGCTGGGTTAATGGTACAGAGAAGGGTAACCGTGACTCCTTGCATTCTGAGCTTCCTATATAGTCCTTGAGTAGGCGTTAGATCAGGGGTTGACAATCATATCCACAACCCACATACATAATGGCCCTTTCTGGAGAGGATTGCCAATACCTGTGTTAGATGGAGGGTTGATGCAGTTATGGGGGGGGGGTTTCAAAAGAATGAGTTAACACAAATGAGTTAACTCGGCAAGAAGATAGGAAAGCTGAGATACCCACTGCTATTAATCATGGTTTTGTCAGGGTCAGCTCCTGTTGTTCCACTCTGTGTCCCTTTCCTTCCAGTTCCTCTGCTCTATTTCAGTCCCTTTTGTTCCTTTCCCTTCTGGTCCTCATACACGATTTTATTTTCCACCTCATGCCCCAGGTCCTGTTCCTCAGTCTCCACGTCCGTTCTTGAGTCTGTTTGTTCCCGGTCTCCAAGTTCTGCCCCCTGCTGTGTTCCCTCGTCTAGTTTTCTTGTCCCAGCTCCTGGTGTCTCCCCTGTCTGTCTTTGTTCTCCTCTTGTCCGAATTCTTGGTTTTGTCTGCCTAGTTCCTTGGGTTTCGTTAGTGGTTTCCCTGTCCTGTTCTGCATCTTGTCCTGTCCACACCTGTTCTCTGTGGCCCTGCTTCCATTATTTGTGCGTTAGGTGGGGGAGACTGTCAGGGTCAGCTTCTGTTGTTCCACTCTGTGTCACTTCCCCGTTTGGCCAGCAGGCGGTGCTGGTCATCCCGTCCCTCCTGTTGTCAGTCTTTGTGTTTTTCCCTGCTTCCTGTTGGCCATATGGCTCAACGAACTGAGCATGCGGCTACCTGTGAACCCCTCTGTCTTAGACTCCCTCTCTTCCTGTTTTTGTATTTTGTTCCTTAGTGTTTCATTTGTATGAGTTTTTCTAGTTCCTGTGTTGGTTTTGTTCTGTGCTTGTGTTTCTACCCGTCTTATTCCCCCAGTGTTAGATTCTGTTTTCCCTATTTCTTGGTTAGTTCTTAGTTTTAGTTCCTTGCATTAATTACTTCCACCTGTTTCTGTTCTTGTGTCTGCCCTTCTGTGTTTACCTGATTACTTTTTGCCCTGTACCCCCTCCCAGATTGGTTCATTGTCTATGTCTCACTCCTGCTGTGTCGTTACTCGGTTTAGTTTTTGTATTTAAGTTCCTGATCTTGTTCTTTCTTCCTGGAGTCATTGATGTTTGTTGGATGTCAGTTAGGTTTGAATATTCTGTTTTTTTGTAGCCCCCACCCCCTTGTTTTCCTGCCCCATTTGTATTAGTCTTTAGTTTTACTTTGACCCCTCATGGTCTAATTTTGTTTTGTAGTGTTTCCCAGTGTTTTCTGTTTTTGTTTAATAAACCCCTGTCTTGTCAGTTGCCAGTGGGTCGCCCACCTTCCTGCCTGCACTATGTCTTGTCCCCGTGCCGGAGCCCCGCATATCCGTGACAGGCTTAGCTTCGCGAAATGACATTGAAAGATAATGCCGGCCATTCACAAGGAGGGTCAAAAAGATTGATTGGATAAAATGAGTAATTATCACCATTACGCCAATCACATTACACTGCCTTCTAGCTTTATGTCAGTAGTTCTATCTTCCTCCTTGTTTGTGTAGGCTTCCTCTCGTTTCCACTCCTTTCCTCAGATGAATTGGTGTCATTGGACATAGTGTGAGCCTGTGCCCTGTGATAGACTGGCATCCCATCCAGGGTGTCCCCTGCCTTGTGATGATGGGTGAATGGACAGGTGAAATGCTAAGCTGGTTATGTCACCTTTTATAGTATACACTTTACCAAGCAATGATAATAGGTATGCAAATAGTACCTATTATACATACACCCAGTTTCTTAGGTACCTCTGATTGTTAATGCAAACAGCCGGTCAAGTGGCTGAATACATACAGCACACAGACTGGGTCAGGAGGTTCAACTATTGTCTAGTTTAGTATTAAAATGATTAAGACACTGCTTAGAATGGTTAAGTGATTTAAACATGGTGTGATTTTTGGTGCCAGTGGTGGTTCGAGCATCTCAGAAACCGCCAGCGCCTTGGGATTTTCACATATTAGAGAGCGTAGAGTTTACTGAGCACTGCGTAGTAAACATAAAACAGCCAGACTGTGGCAGTTCAGTGGGCAAAAACACCTTGTGAATGAGAGAGGTCAGAGGGGAATGGCCAGACTTATTAAAGCTAACAGGAAGGTCACAAGTGCAATAATAACAGTTCAGTACAACAGCGGTGAGCAGAAAGGCTTCTCTTCAGCCTTGTCAGCCCTTGAAGTGGTTCTGGACACAAAATGGGTCAGACTCAGCGCTACATTAGTATACCTAATAAAGTGGTCCGTTAAGGTTCAAAATTTAGTTTTTCAATCAACACCAACCTCACTGCATGTAAAAGTGACCACTGTAGTGGTGCGAGAAATGCAGTAGTGCAAATCTCATAAAAAAACGTGCTGCATTCCCTTTTGGAGAAAATTCCTCTCGGGTGCAATTAGAGGAGAATGCATCGTCCCCCAGGGGGACTCTTGTCATTTTTATCCCATCTTTGTCTGCATGGCATCTCTACGGCATGAGCAGCCAGCCGGTCCTTGGACAGCAGCTCCACAGCTCAGGCAGAATCTTTCCCTTTGCTTTATTTGTTTGCTTGCTTCACATACAAGTGTGTTGAACACCCCAAATGAATTTTCTTCAGTTTCTTTTCACACATGTCCTGAACGTTTGTCCAAAAGTCACAGACACCGCCATCTAGTGGCGGGTTTGTTATTTCCGGGCCACTCATAAAGTGACTTTGGGGCCCCTATAATGCTATGTGGTAGTCAGAAGATCTTCACTAGCTGGCTGGTTCATTTAATGATTAGCGTACTGACTTTGTGCCCAACAGGGGGCCCCCTGTGCGGTTAATCACTCATATACCCTCATGGAGGAAAAGACCAGATTTGTTTTTGTCCTGGAGGTGTGAAGGGCCAGGAATACTGTGACGCCATAAGTCTTCTTCCCCATATTCCAGGGCGCCATTCTTAGAATGATGGACACCATCGATGTGAGAATGTGGGACGCTCCGCCTCCTAGGCCCTGTGATTTGGTTCATCCCTAAGATCTACAGCCTGCAGAGTGCTAATCCTCTGGGGCCTCGTGATTGGACCGTTTTCCCAGCCTCCAGTGACATGCTCGCTGTTAATTTCAATCCATAAAGTCTGGACGAGCAGAGCAAGTGGGTCGAAAGTTATGACCTGGCCTGCTGCGGGGAGCCGATAAAGGCGGCGGGGAGGGGGAAGGGGGGGGTGGAATCTTAGTGTTCCTTCATGCCGGGGGGGTTCAACATTTCGAATTAAAGATGGACGATAAAACCACAATGCATTTGAGGCTCTCTTGCTGTCTCTGCTTAGTCAGCGATTTCAGTCTCCCTCAGCAGAGGTCCGGTGTACTGTTTCCTGAATGGATAAACACTGTCCCATCCCTCCTGCACTCAAAAACATACACCCCTTTTGTATATAATTGAAATAAAAATAATCAAAACATCTGCTTAATTTTACTTAAGTATTAGAAACTGCTGAGTTTAAGGATGTACAGCCCAGGAAAAAAAATACGAGATCACTATATATTTTTTTTTTAAATATCTGCATTCTTAAATCCTTGTTTAATCATGGTTTTGCTGGCAGAAAGTTACACTGCAGGCCGCACTGCGAGGCAGGCTGCTTCTAGGCTCAAAGTTTCTTGGCAGTACACAAGAACAAGGTGAAGCAGGAGACGCCAACAAATCATCAAAAACCAGCGAGGTAGAGGGCAGAAGCATCTTTCTAATTCCAGAGATGACCCTCAACTTATCTGTCAGTTTCTCATGAATCGTAGGATGACATCAAGTGACCTTCAAAAAGAATGGGAAACATTAAGTGCAGGTGTGAAGTGCACTGCTAAGACAATTCATATCAGGCTCCTAGAAGCAGGACTGAAGTCCCATAAAGCAAGGAAGAAGGAACAGAGAAGAACCAGGCTGCAGTTTATAAAAAAAATACGTAATATTCACATATTATGCCTATTCCCATAAACTGAGAAATGAGTAAAACAAAAAAATTGCTGTGGACTCTTAATTTTTTCCAGAGCTGTATAATTTGTTATTGGATTACATTACATTTTTCATTTATTTCCATCTGTAATATTGGTAATATTCATTGACGAGGCAACATAAAACCTGTTTTCTTCTTTACGTACTGTATTTTTATGCCACATCATTTGCGGTAAATCCTGGTCTGTTTTTTCAGTTATTTCAATGTTGTACATTTTCCTGAAAGCCGCTTGTTTCCTTTTCCCTAGAGAGCTGCGTGTCCATTACCCTCAGCCAATCATGAGTGCGCATTTGTATTCATTACCGGATGCAGGGTGAATATTCCGGGATGCTGCCGTTTAATCGCGCACACGGGACACTCAAAGACACAGAAACCGTCTCGCTCATTCTTCTGCCGCTCCGTCCCTCTGTGCTTCAACAGGTACTCCGGGCTTCTCCTTCTGTCTTTTTACCTCACTTATGTTTATTTATCTAGCGATTTTATTCGATGAAACGGACCAGTAAGGAAAGGCCTGCGAGTCAGAGAGCTGGGTCTGTCATCATCCTACTCCTCTGTAGCATGAGCGGTTAAGGTCCATTGCTCAACAGTGATATGATTATTCTACCATGGGATTCGAACCAACGTTCTTCCGGACACAGCTCCCTAACTCTGCACACTGCCCCTTTATGTTATTGTTATCGAATATCTATTATTTTCCAAAAGGAAACAGAATCCATTGCCTTTCGAAAGGGCCCATTAGTGCCATATCTGATCTATCTCCCACTTAAAGCCATATCTTCTGAGCTACTCAGAACAATGCTGTGTTCTCCACAACCTTCCTCCACCAGTCAAGAATCCCCAGAGCACAGGGCATACGGCAAAGGTCTGAGAAAACACCTGTCATTGATGTGCCCCTTTGTATTTCTCTCCTGCGTCCTGGCCAGTTCACCTTGATTTGATTTGCCTTTTCAAAGGGCTGCCCTCCTTGGCCTGAATGGGGTCTATCCCCCCCCCACCCCCAGCTGCTGTGGTCTAAGCCAAAGGACACGTATTACTCATCATTTTCTTTATTGAATCTGCTCATTGGATTCTGCTAAATGACTCGTATGACTGATGTGGTTTATAATCATATTAAATGCTTCTTTTCTACTGCATGATGCTGTAAGATATCCTTGGAATGTTTCCTCCATGTCTCCCTCGCCCCATATCTCCCTCATTAGCTGGAGAGATTTGCTCCTTGGCCACTGGCTTCCAGCCAGGGAGGTTGGTGTTTCCAAGCTAATTCCCTTCTTTCCCAAATCCTTCTCACTTCCAGGGTTCCACCCCCTGCTATGATGGTGGCCAGATTCGAATTTTCTGGGGTCCCACTCAGTCATTTTGGACCCCCGAAGGTGCAGTGGCTTTTTGTGACCAACAGGGGGCCTCACACAAATGCATGATTTGACTGATGGGTAAACACTTCTACTGTCTATGATAGCCTTCCAGCACAAATGTCCTGGAAAAATAAGCTTCAAGAAAAGATAAATTACCAGTGTCGTGAAAGCAAAATATGATAAAAGCATGCAAAAGGAAGAATATTTTACACCAGAGTAAAGAATGCGACTGCCTTTTCCCTTATAAATACCTGATAAATCATCTCAATGGTTTTGATGTAAATCTATTAAGATCCTTATGCCACTTGAAACCTGAAAAGAGAACATTTAAAATCATTTCAACTATAGATGCAGTGCCCATTAAAGAATGTGCATCTCAAAGGAAGTTTTTCATAAATTGCCTCTACTTTTATATCATAACAAAAACATAACAGGATAACTATAATCTGGTTTTACTCAAGCAATCAACCAACAACAAATCGATGAAGTGATGTGTGAAACTGTCTGTTTATAAATAACAAAACTGAAAAATAGACACTTACTGCCAGAGCCAACGCCAAACAGACTCATCTCTAAATTAATGAACTCCAAGTCTTAAGAAACACCAGCACAACAACGGAAAAAATATTCTTGGCCAAAAAATTTAT
This sequence comes from Mormyrus hasselquistii, assembly GCA_026779605.1. Lineage (NCBI taxonomy): Eukaryota > Metazoa > Chordata > Actinopteri > Osteoglossiformes > Mormyridae > Mormyrus > Mormyrus hasselquistii. Next base: position 206,623 of record JAODKE010000099.1, read on the forward strand.
AACATATCAAAATGTCCTTTCTGCTGTCCATCCAACACATTGAAGCATTTTTGCTTCCCCACCACAGGAACCTTTTTCAGGAACCAGAACATTTTGCAGGAACCATGTTCTTCTGTAGGAACTCAGTCTGATTTTAGATCCTCAAAGAAAGTTCCTGAACGTTTTTTTAGTCTCTACTAAAGATACTTTTCGCTTGAGCAGAAGCACTGGCACTAACTTGGGAGTCACTCGGAAGTGAAATTTCTTTTCTCAGTTATATTAAATACTTTATTAAATATCCTTTTTGCATGTGTCTCCATATTTGTGCATTGTTTAATTCATTTGATAAGTGCTGTCTAATATCAAAGGTGTCAGCAGTGAAACTTGCCAGTGCTTATTAAAAGAATGACTTTTTTATTATGTAGAAATCGAAAGATCTATAAGCATAGTGACTTGGGTGGCATGGTGCTGCAGTGGTTAGCACTGTTACCTCACAGCAAGAAGGTCCTGGGATTGATACCAATTGGGGATTGATGAGGTCACCCAGTGTGTCATTCCGTGTGGAGTTTGCGTTTTCTCCCCGTGCATGTGTGGGTTTTCTCCTACAGTCCAAAGACATGCGGATTAGGTCAACTGGCTACTCTAAATTGTCCATAGGTCTGAATGTGAGTGTGTTTGTATGTGGTGGACTGGTGACCTCTTGCCCAAAGATGCTGGGATTGGCTCCAGCTTCCTCATGACCCAAATGGGTAAAGCAGTACTGATTATGGATGGATATACACATCTCGTGGACTGTACAGTATAAATGCAGTGCTGTGTCCCATTTTTAACCAAAACATGATATAAAACTAACTAATAATCACCAAAATGACCTCCATTGTTTTGGGGTGGTGATGTATTTTTGCGTTAAATTACGTGTGAAGTTAAACCTTCAAGCTTTTTGTCTCCCACCAGTGGTGGTCAGGGTTCCACTAATCTGTTAACTGATATTTAGCTATAGGCGACTGCTTTAAAAACCTTTCAAGTCGCCAAGCGGCTGATCAGGGGAAAGTTAACCTGCCCGACGTGCTAGCTGACAATAATCCAAGGGCTGTTCTTTCCGGTTCAATCCTTTATTCGATCAATGTCAAATCTTCCAGCACGAAGCGTTGAACATCCATAGGATCCAGGAGCAGCAAAAACACATTAGTTACAAAGACAATAATCCGTAAAGCGAAACACCTTCCCAATTATATTAGTGTTCACATTTGCGGTCAGCAAAAAGTAGGCTTTACCCTATCACCCACTCCCTACTGCTTCCACCTAACATGTGATATTACAATCGCTACCGCCACCAAACCACGTGACCCAGCGTGCGCGATTACGCAAACCCCGCCTACCTCCGTCTCTTACATTAGCAAAGCTAACTTGTTTTTGTTAGCAGATTAGCATTTCTGCTAACTTTGAAAACCGCCAATGGCATAATTAGCTTCCACTAAATTTAGTTCTGTTAACTGTAAATCTCACATTTTTTTCACAGGTAAAGTTTGATGTTCAAAAACATTTGTAACATACATATTTCTTCCAGTCATTTCTAAGCATGTCTGCAGTCTATCTGGCACAGTGTTGGCTGACTACATGTAAGCACAAGATGTGCTTGGTCAATAATTTAAGGTGGTATGGACTAAATGTAAGTGAGTGAAGATAAAGTTCATTTAACTTGTGGTACCCTGAACCAAGCGGAGCACTATGGGCCTATACCATGAAGCTGGATTTCCTGCTTTGTCCCATAATTTGTGAGACTTCAGGCACCCTAGTTTAAATGGACTTCATCTTCATTCACTTACATTCAGCCCAAACTTCCTTAAATACATCATGTTATCCAGCTAAGCAAGAAATCCTGCTTCGGCCCCTGGTTATTTTCCTTTGTTTTTCCAGTTCTGATTTGACAGAGCTATTGAGCAGTAAAGGTCTGAGACCCTCCTTCCCAGTTCAGGTAAATGGCGGCATTTTTGTCGTCCCCAAGCAGCTTCACTGAGGGCAAAATGTCAGCATGAGCCAGTTGCGGAATAGGATTCCACCAACAAAAACTCTCACACGTCGCAAATCAACTGGTTAAGACCTAAATATCCCCAGGTAATCGCTCCAGCCCTGCACAACTAAATTGCTAAACAGGTTAGAATTTCAGCCTCTAGGTATGTTTTAAAGGGTTTGGAGCCCAAAACCAAACCAAAGCTAAATTCATATAATAAAAACTAGCAGTTAGCAGTTATCATTAGCTTCCGCTAATTTTTTTTTTGTGGTTTATCGTTTTGGTGTTATTAAATTAAACACTTAAGTCAGCAGGTTAGTGGTTATCAAAGTTAACTTTTTGGTAGCTTTGCCCTCCTATGCTTATTTAGCTTAAAGGTCACAATTTCGAGACAGCCCAGGGACTGACAGACCAGTTCCTGAACTTCAGTGGAAAAGCACCCATGGACATTAAGCCTTCCATCTATCTTGCAACTACTTACTCTCGACATGGTCACAGGGGACCCGAAGCCTATCCTTAAATGGCACAGAGCACAAGACTGTAGGACATCTGATATGAGATGCCAGTCCATCACTAATCACAAGTGATCACACTGCAGATTATTCGGAAATGCCAGTTAGCCAAACTGCAGGAGAAGTCCAGAGTACCACATGTGAGAAGGGGGTAGGATCCAAATTCCCATTGCTGGAGATACTATGCAACAGTGCTACCCACTATGAGATACTGGACCATGCTTCAGAGAAGCCTCCATACCATTGTGGGATGGCAGAGGTGTAACTATACTCAAGGGCGTAACTTTGGCTGGAACATTGAACATTGGGGGGGCTTGAGGTCTCCACCCATTACGGGGGAAACATGATTATTGGGGGGTTGTATTAGCTGGTTTTGATTTATTGGTGGGGGGCTACAACCCCCCCATCTCCCCCGTAATTTACGCCCATGACTATACTTCATATCTGTGTTCAAGAACTTCCCTTAAAGGAATGGAGTCATTTAGATCTGGTGATTGGGCAGGTCATGGAAGGTGTTTGACTTCACCCTGGAGCTCAGCAGTGTGGATAGATTATCATTTTGGGACATAAGAACCCCATGAGTGTTTACACCATAGGGGCCACCTGGTCGAATGTTCCTCGGCCATCCTGAAACCACACAGAACAAATCATCGGATCTAATGAGTTCCTTGTGCTGAGCAGCCCATTACATTACGGACCCCCCCCCCCTGTTATTAACAGCTAACATCAAACATGTAAAGCCATCAGATGTAGGAAACTTTGGGAACGGTGACTCATCGAGCCGTGCTGCTCCTATCCCGAGCGTCAGCCTTGAATTTTACCATTTTCTGGATTCCACCTTGGCAATGCCCACAGACTACATGTTTGTAGACCCTGGATCAGTAGAGTTATACCATGCAGTTTGACCTTGTCTAGCACAGAATTATAATTTAAGCTTTTACGGCTAAAAATTCTAAGAATTAGAATTTGGTGATCAGTGGTCATTGTTGACACATCACAGCACAGCACACGGTGCACAACGACGAAATGTATCCTCTGCATTTAACCCATATGTGGCATCGTGACATAGTAGGGGGCAGCTAATTCAGCGCCCGGGGAGTAGTGCTTGGGGGTGGTACCTTACCGGTTGGGGATTCAAACCAACAATCTTCCAACTACAAGTGCATTTCCCATTACGCCAAAACTGCCCATAATAATAGAAATTGATACTTTATTGATCCCTGTGGGGAAATTGTCTTTACGCCTCACCCAACTTCCTCGGTTTGTAGAGTAAGCGGTCTGTGAAGGGCAGCCACCTGTTGCAGCACCCAGGGAGCTGGAGGTCAAGGGCCTTGCAGATGTGCCAACAGTGGGTTTAAACTAGTGACCTCCTGATTACATGCACACAGGCTTAGCCCACTGAGCAACACGTTGCCCCAAAGCATTTGTTAGTTGCCTCCATGTATTTTAAATCCCGTTTGTCAGGGATCGTTTATAATTGAGAATAATTACTGCTAATTTACATTCAACCTAATTTAACCCAGCCCCGTAGTTCTGTTTGGGATTGTGATTTAGTAACTTCAGAGATAAACTCATTTTTCATTCAACGTTTTGATGTTTTTTTCCCCCACAATCTTTCTTTTTTTTTCTAGGCGTCGTTTTAAGTAAAACATGTTCTTTGTGGATAGCTTCCACAAATTTGAGAAAAATAAAACAGACCTTCAGGGTGTGTGGTTCAGTGGGTTAGGACACTGTGGACACTGGTTCAAATCCCCTGAGCAAGACTGTAATCTGACAATTGTGGCAGCGATTGTGTGTCCCTGCTTTCTCAATCACGTTACTTTGGGTAAAAGTATCTACTAAATAATGATATACTGCCTGTTCCGTTTGTAACCTTTGGAGCTGCCTGACTTGCTGATATTCGACGCTGCTTATTATTGGTCTTGGATTCACGTCCTTAATCACGTGCGAGAAACAAGAGCAGGAGCTGCTACAGAGACTGCAGCTGGTCACACGCTTCCAGCATCGCACCGTTTGAACATGCACAGACCTCGGCATTTATCACTTACTCAGCGTTTACGACTGTTCTACATCCTGCGTCGTGTATTTGCTCTCTAACCACGTTACGTCCAACGAAACTGTAGTATGCTGCGGCAACACAAATTTCCACCGGCCTTGGTCGTGTGGCAATAAAGATTCCGATACTGATTCCAGGATCAGCAACGAAAAAGGACTAACCGTGTGGGTCTGTGCTGTAACGTTAGGTGATAGTGGCGTGAGGATGAGGAACCGGAAACAGAGAACCTCAGGCACCTGGGGGAGACGGCATGCAGGACGGTAACAGGCTCATCATTCGCCGAGAGTGTGAGGTGTGTTTAGGAGATTCCTGAGTAGGCGGAGACAGGGGGTGAGATTGAGGGTTTTATTTAAGCATTTGGATTATAGGGGGAACAAAAGGATTAAGTATGGTTAGGTATGACAATCAGTATGAAAAATTAATTCGTTTAGTTGCCAGTTCAGTGGAATGTATTACTTTTCACATATCCCATAATGCTCTCCTTTTAAAGACATACACACACATGAAGGTGAGAGTGGAGCTCATGGTCTGAGCACAGGGTCAGTCAGTAGCCCAGGAAGATTTTCTGTGGCTGTAGGGCTTTTCTCACGGGTCCAACAGGAACATGGCTTCTCTGCTCAACATGGCATTTCTGCTGCCGACTTTGTGATCACAGCCACAGAGACCCAACCCGCTGATCCACACGTCGCCCCCCCTATTAAGCCATTGTCCGTGTCATCAAGCGGAGAACAGATATGCCAAAAAAACGAATGGGGATGACGTTCAACTGTGGGATGGGATGGATACGCGGGTCTGGGATTGTTTTCCGATGGAGACAAGAGATATAGCAATTTATACACTGTGGGACTGCAGGGTTCTCATGGAAAGGAAAAAGGAAAATCTCAAAAGGTGCGCCTAAGCAAACAGAGGCAGCGTTTACCGCCACTCAAACTACACATTTACATGCCCCACCCTGAGGTCTGGAGGCCCCCAGTTGGCCACATAAAATCACTACACTTTATGTTAAATGAACCCCTTCCTTATTTAGACGATGCTGAAGCAGCATGTTCTGTTAACTCACTGGCTAGGTATGATATTCTGACTTAACTCGCTAGCTATTTAATTAGTTTTTGATATATCTGGTGGCTTTTTGACTTTATGAGTCGGGCCCCAGAAACGATAAACTGGCCCCTGTCCATCCACAATGGCTGGTGATCTCTGATTCGAGTGACTTCATCTTTCTCAGACAAGACAAATCCATGCATCCCTTTGAGCACATTTTAAAAGAACAAAACTGCAAAAAATTGGCCTTCAAAAATAAGAATCAATTGATCAATTCAAGACTTATTTGTTTGTAATTAGTGAAAAAAAACATCTGCCAATGGAACTAGTGAAAATTGACTTGGTAAGAACTCTTGAAAGTAGCATTAATATCTAGTCGATAAATGCTACTGCATCTTAAAACTAGACACAAATTTTTAAAACTAGGCATTTTAGCTTTTTATAAGAATTGAATAGTACATAAATTAGTGAAAACGGCATTAAAAGTAGAATATCTGAACTTAAATCCAGTCACTAAAAATACTGTTGAGTCTTAAAACTAGACAAACAAGCTTAATGTCAAGCAGTTTTCTCTTTTTAGAAGCACTGAATAACAATAATTCTAGGAAAAAATGCATTGAAACTAGAATATTTAACCTTAAATCCAGCCTATTTAGATTTTTTTTTAAGATCACACAAATACCTAAAATGAGATCAAAACTCTCAAAATAAAACACCCCCCTCACCTTCCCCCACCTTACATGAAGAAACAGAGAACTTACTCAGCTTTGCTGAAGATTTATTAAAGAACATTTTCCAAAGTTCTCAACAAATGGAGCATAATAGAGCAGAAAACTGATTCCAAGGCTAGATTACACTTCTACAAGAAAATTAAATACCTGGCACAGATTAACAGCACACATTCTATGCAAATGTCTCAGTCTAGCTGTATACACAAACTCAAACAGCAGGCAATTAAGCTTCAAACAGCAATTACTGCATTAAAATGATAGCAAATAAAAAAGAATGATCACTCACCCTTATGTTCTTTCAATCCTGTATGAGTTTCTTTGTTTTGTTGAGTACAGAAGATGATATTTTGAAGAATGTTGGTAGCCAGAGTGCTGACGGTAGCCATTGACTTCCACAGCAGGAAAAATCTAAAAAAATAAAGTATTTTGAAAGTCAATAGCTACCATAAACAGGTACTAACATTCTCAATAATATCTTCTTCTGTATACAACAGAACAAAGAAATCCAAGTTTGAAACAACATAAGGGTAGCAAGTAAATGAGGTTTGTACAGTTGACCTAGGACTTCAACAAAATCAAAATAATTTATTTTATTCAGAGTGTCTCACATGTATATATGCATGTTATTGTTCAACCACACTATCTTACATACACATCATCTGTACTGAAATTATGCCCACTAATAAGTTAAAAATATCCAAAATACAAGTGTTTGAAGTTAATTACCTGTTCTTCCTAATGAGTCAAAAGCCAAATGGCTTTGCGCCGCAAGAAGTGCTCAGGACCAGGAAAGAGATCTCGGATATCCTCTCATGAGAGAGTTAGTAAAATGTCAGCTTAGAACACATGTAAATACATCAGTCAGCATAGCTTAGGTATACTTTGTGTGGGGAAGACTTCAGATATTGAAATGTATCCATGTAAATATAGCTAATTAAAACAGTTTATTCAAAAAGAATTTTCTTTTTTCTAGCATGGACATAATCTGTTCAGGTTAGTTAATAAAAATACAGCTGTTCATTGTTTGTTCATGTTATTTCACAGTGCATTAACTAATGTTAACAAACACAATTTTTGATTTTAATAATGCATTAGTAAATGTTGAAGTTAACATTA
>JAODKE010000099.1:265090-284051 GCA_026779605.1 Mormyrus hasselquistii
ACAAAAAGCCCCCCCCCCCCCCCCCCCCCCCCCCCCGCAGTGTAGTGACTGTTTGTGGACAACAGGGGGCAGCAGACTTACAGACCCCCACACAAAAACAAATGTTCAATTAGTGGTAAACGCCTCCACTGAAAATATACTAGGGCTGTTCGATTATGGCAAAAATCATATTATTTTGGTCAAAATTGAGATCACAGTTATTTAACTAGATAACTAAATTTTTGCACTTTTTTGCATGTCTTTTTAACAGTGTATTTACTTGAACCTGAAAGTTTAATTTAAATGAGGATTAAAAAGGGAAAGGGGTGCGTTCTGTCACGCCCTGCTCGTCCGATCCACGTGTACTACCCCTATTGTGATCACCTGTTTCTTGTTATTTCGGCTTGTCTTGTGTATTTCAGTCCGCGTTCGAGTCTGTTTCCCCAGGTCTGTCATTGATGTTGTTTATCGTGATGTTCCCTGCCCTGTCGTTTTGAAGGAGTAAACCCCTATTTCTGACTCCACGGCTTCGCTGTCGTCCTTGCCCTCCGGGCGATCATAGAACGTTGGATTTGTAACAAACCAAAACTGAAGCATCATCGCAAAACTAAAATTGCCACAGTAATCGTTTAATCTCGATTATTTTGTTTTGATAATCACCCGAAGCCAAAATCTTAATTGAAATTAAAACACAATTAATTTCCCAGCCCTACTGAATGCAGACTTTCTCCGCATGCGTGTTTGTCAGCCCTTCAAACAGTGCCGTTAGGGTGCATACAGTACCTCTCGAGTTTTCTTTACCTGTTTTACTTACCTGTTTTATTTTCATCTTGCCTTTGGATTAAAGTGTACCACGCACCTCCAATAGAGGCGATCATGTACTGTGAAGTCTAAAACCTAACTACAAGTGGATGTCATTAAAATCAGCGTAATCCAGCATCTAGTGGACTATTTTGACAGAAAACCGCTGGACCAGTAAATCCACCGACCCCTACTTCCAGTATTCCAGCAATCTGCTATGCTCAAAACCCTTTAATTCCACCTTTGCATTGTAAACCTTTGCCTCTGACTCAACTTCTACTTTCCAAAAACTGCGGACTCATTAAACATAACGCGTAATTGTATCGCTTGCACATAAAAAAAACAATTTATTCAATAAATGCAACATACTGCATGTTCAGCTCATAAAACCGATTCCTCCTGGACTCATACTAGGTCATTCTGTTTGTACTGTTGATTGGTGAAACACTGAGAAATATCCGCTAAAACAGTAAGTGTTGCATGTTATTAACTTCTTAAATAAATGGATTGCTGAACTCATTCATCATTCATTCATTTTCCAACCCACTTTATCCTATTGGGTCACGGGGGGTCCAGAGGCTATCCCGGAAGCAATGGGCACGAAGCAGGGAACAGCCCTGGACAGGGGGCCAGCCCATCGCTGTTACCATTCACACCTACAGGCAATTCATTAACTCCAATTAGCCTCAGCATGTCTTTGGACTGTGGGGGGGAAACCAGACTCCACATATATGTAACTCAGGCAGAGACTCGATATTTTTTATATAATATATTTTGTATATTTGATTGGCAAGCTACCTTCTATGCTAACATGTCAATTTATGATAGATGACAAAATGTGGCTCAGTCTCAAAGTTCAAAGGCTATGGGGCAATAAAACAGTGGCTGAAATCCGTGATTTTTAATTGAGTTTATTTTTTATGCACTTTTCTTTCTAACACCAAAAGCTGTATCATTGCTCTTACCAAAGATTTAAGCGACACAAGCTGACAGCTGACTTGAGGCAATTTAGCAGGACCACAGATAAGAATAACATGATCAATCATGTGCTGCATTAGAAATCAACTCAGGAATCAAAATCAGATGATCAATCTATATGAGAAAAATAGTGTTGGTCCAAGTCCAAAAAACTGTGTGTGTGTGTGTGTGGGGAATATGTTTATATCAGATTGTGGAGACCAAATGTTCCCCACAGTGTGATAAAAACAAGGATCTGTGAATGCAATCAAAAAAATAAAAATGTCTTGTATTCTGTTTGGTTACTTATGGTTAAGGTTAGGGCAGGGTAGGGTTTAGGGTCATCATGTTGGGATGAGAGATTTCCATATAGAAATGAATGGACAGTCCCCACAAAGATACCATTACAAACCTGTGTGCGTGTATGCATGCGGGCGTGCGTGTGTGTGCATGCGGGCGTGCGTGTCTGTGCATGCGTGTCTGTGTGTGTATGCGTGCATGCATGTGTGTATGTACGGAAGGCTTTCCACAAGATTATACAGTGAGTCTGTGGGAATGTTTGCCCATTCATCCAGAAGAGCGTTTGTAGGTTCAGGCACTGATGTTGTACCTGCCTTTGTGGATGAGGCTTTGCGGACTGGGTCATGCTGGAACAGAAAAGAACCCTCCCCAAACTATTCCCTCAAAGATGGAAGCGTATAATTGTCCATTAAGGGTTCGATCCTTTACTGGAACTAAGGGGTCTGACCCAACCCCGATAAAACAACCCCATACCATTATCCCTCCTTCACCAAACTTTACAGTTAGCACTATGTAGTCAGGCCGGTAACGTTCTCCCAGTATGTGCCGAACCCAGACTCGTCCACCAGACTGCCAGACAGAGAAGCGTGATTGGTCACTCCCCAGAACCCGTTTCCACTGCTCCAGACCCCAGTGGCGGTGCGGTTTACGTCACTCCATCCGAGGCTTGGTATTGTGCTTGGTGATGTGAGGCTTGCGTGCATGGAAGCCCATTCCGTAAAGCTGCCAGTGCACAGACTTTGTTCTGGGGTTAATGCCAGAGGAAGGTTGCAACTCTGTAACTATTGAGTCAACGGAGTGTTGGCGACTTGTGCGCACTACGCACGTCAGCACTCGGTGAGCCGCTCTGTCACTGTACATGGTCTGCCGCCTCATGGCTGACTTTCCATTGCTCATAAATGCTTCCACTTTTTACCTGGGGAAGAGACGGCAAGCCGGCGGAGGCAGCGTGAAGCCCTGAGCAAAGGTCTGCTGGGAAACCTTGACATATATGAATGTTGCTTTGACACGTACCACCTACCTAAACATTTTTGCAGAGCAAGTTCACCCCCTCATGGCAGCAGTATTCCACAATGGCAGTGGCCTCTTTCTGCCGAAGATTGTTCCGGAATAGTTCGAGGGATATGAGAAAGAGTTCAACGTGTTGAATCGGCCTCCAAATTCCCCAGATCTCAGTCTGTTCGAGCATCTGTGGGATCTGCCGCACAAACAACTTTGATCTGTGGGGGCCCCACCTCACAACCTACAGGGCTTAAAGGGTCTGCTGCTAACGTCTTGGTGCCAGATACCACAGGATACCTGAAGTATCATCCGAAGTCCAAGCTTTGATGGGTCAGAGCTGTTTCAGCAGCAAAAGGGAAGTCTATAGAATATTAGCCTGGTGGTTTTAAAGTTATGGCTGACCAGTGTAAGACCACCTATGTTTATAATGTTATAATGTGCATAATGTTTCCTTTTTACATTGGACTGTTGGTCATTCTTCACCAAAAACCCAACCGAGAGGGAAATTTTCCCCTTGGAAAGCGGGAAGTTCAATTCAGCCCCTTTATTTGACACATTTTTTGTCAGACTTGAACGAGGCGTGAATAGTTTGTAAGGTGTAAAAATTAATGGAAGAAAAAAAAATCCATGATAGCACAAACGTCCTGTCATACATCATACTGCATGACTGGCTTTTAAGACAGCGGTCTATTCGTAGCTGATTCCTAATTGCTAACAGCCTTACACACCCAGGACTCTCCCCTATAGCATGCAATTAATAACCTTCTACATTTTTTTTATTATGTGAGCGGCCATTGATTACATTTAGCTCCCCGCTGGAATTCAGTATATTGTCCATTAATCTCAGAGAAAAAATGGTGTAATCTTAAACTGCCTGAAACTGCTTGACAGGCAACATAAATTCTAACCGACAGGCAGAAATTTTGTTCACCATTCTGCGAATTATAGGCTTATGTGCCAGTTTGATTATGAAGTAACCCAACCTCGACATTTAGACTACTCCTTTTCAAACCTCCATTTAAAGAAAATCCGTGTATTTATTAATTAGGCCTAACTGTAATTACGCCTTTTGATTGGGAATTACTGGCGTGCGTTTAACGACAATTATTGTTTGCGGATATCGTTTTTTTATATTGATCTTTCATTTGCCTAACTATCCTAAAATTGGGAGAGATATGTACCGTACCGCATCCTACCTGCATTGCATGCACTGCACCATTTTATTTGAAATCCATATTCGCTTCGACTGCATGTCATATTAATGGCAATATATGGATGCAGCACCCGTCCTGGGCCTCGTATAAATGCCTAAGAGCTTATTGTCACGTCTCTGATGTCATTTTTTTGCCGGCGCTGGCAGGGGGGTGTGTGCGCGCGGAGCACACCCTGGTCCCGTGCGCTCGATCCTGCAGCCTCGCGCGTTGCGCTCAGCAGCCTCTCAGCCCGGAGCGCATCCTCAAAGTTTGCGACGCCTTCCCGTGCGCGTTTTTCCCCCTCGAGTAAAAGAAGATTATATAAATCGGTTATTTCTCCAAGTATTGCTTTCACAACTGAAAGGGAAGACGGAGAAGTGAAGCAGGGTGAGATACTAAATACTCAGGTATTTTTGTGCATATGCCTACATTTCCTTTAGTGCATGAGGTAGTTAAACTTCATTTGATGTGCCGCGCAATCGTTATTAATGAATAACACAATGGATCAATTACATAACGGTGTAATTGCGTCGCTAACTTTCTTCCCCCAGAAAATAGTAGGACTGATGCATTTCTGCCTATTTTGTACGCAGTTTTCCAAAGAAGTCAAGGAATAATGGACAGCAATTTGGTGGAAATATTTAAGGACGACAAGTGCCTGTCCGTGATGTCGGAAGACTGTTTCATTAACTCCACATGGCTGCCTGTTTATTCTGACACGGACAATTTGACGACCCCAGGCACCTGGGAGACTGAGTCCATGCCGCCGATCATACCTCTTATCACGGCAGTTTACTCCGTGGTGTTCGTGGTCGGCTTGGTGGGTAACTGCCTTGTCATGTATGGCATCATCAGGTAAGCTGTACAGTTTAATACAACATAATTTTGTACTACAAAGCTGGATCTGGTCTAAAACCTCATATATTGGCTGTAAATGTCTTGTCGCCGCATTTCGAATTTACTCTCGATCCAAACATCTGTATAAAAGCATAAGAAGAATCACTATGTCTTTTAGGAGTTCGAATATAAATCTCATTTTCCAGTGTGTGAGGGCCACCCAGTGGTTGGTCTGTATAGGAGACGGGATCGTTATTTGCATGATCGAAGGCTGAACTACGGGTTAAGGTCCTACAACGTTCTTGGGCTCAGTTGTTTATACGCTGTACAGTGTTATAAATGCAGTAAAGCCCCATGCTGGTTTAATGTTTTTTCTTTCAGTTTCTGCATAATAGTGCTGAACGGCAAGTGCGTTAATAAACTTGAAGCAAAATAAACTTGAAGCGACGTTTTCCCTCAGCATCTGCTCATCAGCTTACGCGTTGTTTCTCGTTTTTGCTGATATAACAGTGATCCGCAAATATCCCCGCTAACATTTTTTTTGTTCTAGGAACGTTTACCGAACGTTACTGTTACAGTTCTCTCGATTTATTTGATTCATTTCATGAAACATACTTAACATTCTCAAGACTATAAGAGCATTTCTCAAAACAGTTGCATACAGCATTACTGTAAAATCCTGTAACTCACCCAAAATAATTAAATCTGTTCTTAAAAGCAAATAATTCCACCGATGAATTAGTCAGTGCCGCTAAAATGAAAAGTACAATCAGCATTGTTTTAACAATGAGCATCAAAATGCTTAGATATATCGTCAGTATGTCAGTGTAAGGTGCTCCTGTGCTCCGCAATGCTGAATGACAGTCAGCTCCCACTCTCTCGCTGTCACTGGCTGATCATTTTTCATTAGCAAACTGATACTTATATCAAAGACACCCGTTTCACCATTGCAAGGCTCTACATTACGGTATGTAACGTTCACTGACAAGAGAACGCACTCAAGCACATTTAGCTTCTTCATAGCTTCTGACACCGTATAATATCAAGGAAAAAAGTTACACCACACAAAAACAGCAAAAATGCATGTGTAAGAAAACAGTTGTGTACTGAAACACAATAATGTGGTATTGTTGCAATTTATTGAATGTTTTTTAATCATTTGATCATTTAATCATGATTTTTGGGTGAAAAATGATTATATTGGGAAGCTACATAACCTATTTTGACCAACAAAACTAGAGCACCTGAAAATTGTGCCAAATGATGACTATTGTACACCTGAAAATTGTGCCAAATGATGACTATTGTACACCTGAAAATTGTACCAAATGATGACTATTGTACAAAACCATTTGCATATATGTAGTAAAACATTTGGAAATTTGTGTGACGCATTGAGAAATGATGTGCTAAAGTTCCAAAACCATTTCCCGTTAACTGGGTAAGCGATTTCTATGGGTGGGGATGCGTTAAGCGTCTTCCTCTGCGTTTTTGAGAAACGTTTCTGAGAATAAGGGATGTGTTCATCCATTCTTTGCCCCGCCGCTCGACAAGTCATTTCTGCTCTTTGGTTATGCACTGCAGGCCGGAAGGTACGAGATGCAACAGGTGTCCGGGGCATAGCCTGATCAGAAGAGCAATACACAGAGATCCTTCACAGGGCTGGACTGTTGATGACTTTCCCATCTGTTGGGTCCATGCAGGGTAGTGAAAACATATTAATCTATCACTTATAGACAGATAATGACTCGTGCAAACTTGTTAGCTGGTCAGATACCAAACAATGAGTGTTCTAGATGCTTCTTTATAGACACAAGCAAACAATCTGTCAATTTTAATTGGCCGTTTTATTACAGTAGTTATAATTTGGCAATCCGTGATTCTTTCATATGATTTCTGATATTCTTGCGGAATGATTTGAAAGCTTTGCTCACAGCCCATAGGTTGATAGATATGAATTTTCTGGGTAATTGTTGACGTGAGTCATTGTATTTTCCTGCCTGTTGCAATCCATTCATATGCAGTAATTACATATATATCGATTGCTGACTTGTTATAACTTTATATTTGGAGTCTCTCACTCCATCAACCCGTGCTGCTTGATTTAAGATGCCATCATATTCATTGACTTCGCTCTGAGAACCTGAGTGCTCTTGAATTGTTGTAGGTAGAATATAATGTCTAATATTTCTGCGTGTCGATGGAGTATGCCGTGAATCAAATCGCGTCACACGCGCCGCATTTACATTAGCATTAAAAAAAAGTGAGAAATGCAAGTGTGCTTTCATGGGTTGAGCAATGAGGAGGGATTTCGGTCGCTGTTCGCTGCATGAGTTACTGACCCTGCATGGCATGATTTGCTGGTTTGCATAAAGCATATGTGCGATGCGATATGAATAAAGCAGTATAATTTAAAGCATTTTGGTTTTCTTATCTCTCTTCTCCTGCAGGACTAACATTAGTCCCATATTTTGTGAAATGCATTAATATTAAATATATTAATATTAATATCTTAGCAAATCCATTTTTCATATCTATTCCCCATTAAGTCCTTTTCTGGTTAAATCTATGTGCATGCATTGTACTCGCTGCCAGTTGTCGATCCTCGAATGCAGATCCACAGCCACGGCCAGGTGGTGATGGAGTTGATCTTGGCTTTAGCATCTCATGAAACATTTTTTTTTCCAGATCTCTACACACCACAAGGCCTTCAGAGCAGAGATTTTCTTTGTAATCTTGGGAAAAAATAACCAGCAGCGTTATCTTCATGTTAGGAGAACATCACCCAAGGGGGTAATTGTGGATCATGATGTCACTGTTGGCCAAGAGTTCCCAGCATTCCCAGGGTCTGTCTTTAGTTTCTGAATTGTGTCAGTGTGTGATGTGGTTGCTCTGAGCTTGGGGGTTGAAGCTGTGCGATTAGGGCTTCCGGCACACATGGGGAAACCTCACGCAAGTGTGAAATGTTCTGAAGCTTTGCCTTGGAGTGGGATCGATCTTCTCGGCTACGGCAGATTCCATAGTAACATCTAAGGACGGCATCCAGTTGTCTTTTTATGTCAGCTGGTATCTAAACTGCCCAAAGTGCGTGAATATGGGTGCGAGTGTGTTTCCTGCAAGGGTCCGGCATCTCAGATCCATGTTCTGTCTTTCCTGGGATAGATTTCAGACTCACTGCAGTCTTGTAGATTGAAGATGGGTGGGCGAGTGAATGGATGGGTCTTATATCCATGAGTATGAAATGGGGGGGGGGGGCAGAGGTAGCCTATGGTTAGGAAGGGCAACCCCCCCCCAGGAGCTGAATCATCTGCCCGCTCCTAGACTGTGTCACGTATGGGATAACTGCAGGGGATACATTTCTTTGTTGTTTGCTGTGGTGCATCAGCAGTGACAAACACAATCGTTTTTTGCTATCGCAGGATTTAATTCACGACAATGAAACCTGAAGTCTCCTGTGTTCGCAACAAGTCCCCTTGTTTTGAGGTTCATCATGTTATTAAGCACCGACTGAAGATAAGAAACTGCCAGACTCGGTTCTGCATAATGAAGGCCCTGACATTTTTATGGAAAATCCAGGAGGAGCAACGGAACTTTATCTGCTTAGCAGCACAAAACGACACTTCCCTTATCTCCGTATAGCAGCGTTTCCCAACCCGGTCCTTGGGGACCTACAGACGGTCCACGTTTTCGTTCCCTCCGAGCTCCCCGAAAGACAGTGTACATTTCTGCTCCCCGCCGGGGGCTGGAGCACAGCAATAACATGGACTGTCTGTGGGCCCCTGAGGACCGGATTAGGAAACACTGCCTTATAGGGATGACAAGCGTTTTTCTGCTATCCTGCTCTGCTGATCCAGCCGGAATGATTTCATATCTGTATTTTGGCAGTCTGAGCGTGACAGGAGAGGTTGTTCTTCCTGTCTGAAGGCAGCGAGATAGATATAGAAGAGAAAAACTGCGTTTCGGGTTAAGTTACCCTGAGCAAACAACACATCGGCAACACATGAAGCCTAATGAACCCAGAGATGTCAATTCATTTCCCCACAATAATCAAAGACGATTTTGCTGTGAGCTGTTTTCCCCGGACACGGGCCTCATTACGGCAAATTACCCAGAAGCCACCATCCGGCACTGACTGCGACAGCAGCCTAATAATGCATGTCCCCGGCACGTTAATTGCCTTCCGTGTGCGAAGCGCATTGTTCACAGGCATTCCTGCGCTGATGCAACCGACACATCCGGCCAAAATCACGAGGGTGTCAGTGGGCTGTTGGAGCGCGTCCCGTTCTGTTACTTAGCCCATCTTCTGGGTAGCGCTCAATGGTAACTGGAGGGTTTATGTCCGGCTCGGTGTAGCCAGATGGTGATGATGTGCCTGTTGGGCATCTGGGCTTGATTTTATCCAGCAAGACAAGCAGCTTTTTTAAGTTTCCTTCTTTGCCTTTAGGCATCCATGGGATGGAATTTCAGACTGGGATTTTAAAAAACGACTGTAACTCTGGACGATGGGGACGTTCCAAGCGTTTCTGACGCTCTAGCATGCATATTGCTGCACTCCGTTACTCAAAATTAAACAATCTTCCAGTGATGTCATCCTATTTGCATGTTTATAATTCGATGGATCCAGGGAAGTATACAGGGGCCTTGGCTAAATCTGAAAGCTGGTTGGCCCCCAGTGTGCCCTTTTTCCTGTCGCTCACTGATTCATTGGCTAATGATAAGATTGGCCCCTCTGTATGAATTATGGCTCCTCCGATGCCCCCCCCCACCTGGATGGGTCTGTAAACAAATAAAAATGTACATGAATACGTGCCCAAGATCATTAACTTGGAATCATTAAAAACATATAAACATCTTAGACCATAAAATACCGTCTGAACACAACGCAATAGATTAAAATGTGAAAATGGCTGTTAATATGCTCATAACTGGCAGCGTGTTTTCTGTATTCATGTTTATCGCCTTGTCTGACTTCTTTTAATGACAGACGTCTCTATCTAATAGCCTAAATAGCTATAAATCACAGATGCTCCTCTCAGATGCATGGAGTCGTTCATGGTCATTTTCTTCCTATTATCTGTGGCATTTGGGCACAGTCAAAATAAATGAATCTGCAAACTGCTGATTCCTGCTTGGAAAACACGCCCAAATCTTTTTTCCCCTTAAAGAAAAAAAAAAAACTGAGAAAGTAGGAAAGCTTATTATTATAAACCCTGCCAGTCAGACTGTTTAATTTCCCCATTCTTTCTTTGAACTAAATATAACACATATCTCGTGGCCCAAATACAGGTTAAGAGAGTATGTACATCTCAGAATGCCTTCTCCTTTGGACTGTATGTTTCTGCTGAAATACGGGTGCCCTCACCTTGCCTGATAAAAAGTCTCCAACGGCAGGTGACCGAAGCAGACGGGCATCTCGCCAACCGCCAGCCCGCTACAGGTCCAGCCGTGATCTTCCACAGCACACCCAGCTGGAGCTTTCGCCCACTTAACAGTCCCAAAATTGTTTACGGCCATTACCGTTCATTACCAACTAAAGTAATGCTTTGTTGGAATGATCCACTGTCAAAAAATACAGGTGTTAACAATAGGCAGGCAATTGACAGCCTGCCTAAAAGCATAATGAAGATGGTTTTTCTCCACACAAGGGCAGGACAGCATCAGGCATCACCATGACTCCACACGTTGGGGGGTTTGCAAAACACAGAAAATGATGTTCACACTGGAACGCCGCAGAGGTCCGGGCACAGGTGCCCCGCGTCATTTATCATGCTTCTGGCTGGTGGAACATACTGTTTCTGCATATCCCAAATAAGGAACGCATTTATTTAATATTTAGCATAGTGACACTTTATGGCCAACAGAGGGCGCCCAAACCCTAGGGGCCCCATTCATGTTTGTGGTTTGAGAGATGGCGAATGCTGCTGTGTTTCATACGCTGTGAAACACTCATCTCATAGCCCAGGATGTGTGCTTTTTTATCAAGTCAGCCTACTCTGGCGGCAGCCTTATTTAGACATCATAAAAGCTGAAGGCAAGTTTTATTAAGGAGGACACAATAGCCACAGGTGAGAGTTTTAGCCTCAGGTGCTGGGCACTGCCAGGGTAATGCCGTTCTAGACCAATTACCACTGATGACTGTCTGGCAAGCAGCTGTGAATCTGCCCCAGATGGAAAATGGCCTTTGGTTAACCCAGGTTAAAATGACTGTCTGAACCCAGTCGATATGTCCTCCAGGACAGGCCAACTCAAATCCAATTTTATTCTCCATTTTCAAAAACAAACGCTTACAGTTATCCACTCAGACCTGTCATATTTTCCTCTTGCAGTCAATGGACATTTGTAAAGCATGTTACCTGATATCCAGCTGCTGTTCCTCAACAAAAACTGCCATTCACAAAGTTCCCAACTCCGAATCTCAAGGTGTCTCTCTCCCACCCACTTCCTCTCCTTTCAGATATACGAAGATGAAGACGGCTACCAACATCTACATCTTCAACCTGGCGCTTGCTGATGCCCTCGTCACCACCACCATGCCCTTCCAGAGCACCTACTTCCTGCTCAACTCGTGGCCCTTCGGCGAGGTGGTCTGCAAGGTGTTCATCTCCATCGACTACTACAACCTCTTCACGAGTACCTTCACGCTCACCATGATGAGCGTGGATCGCTACATCGCTGTCTGCCACCCTGTCAAAGCCCTTGACTTCCGCACGCCCGTCAAGGCCAAGATGGTCAACGTATGCATCTGGATCCTATCTTCGGCGGCTGGGATTCCTGCTATGGTCCTTGGAAGCACTCAGACTAACAATGGTGAGTACCACATATGGACGATTCTCAGATTTTTTTTAATTAAGTCGAGGGAGGGAGGGGGTTAAGAGGGATCATCATTCATAGAAAGGGAGCGACCCAATCATTAGCTAATGACATGTTTTGAATCAGTAAGTGAGATGGGAAGGGGTCCCCTGGCAGCGAAACAGCTTTCAGCTGGAGGCAGTGCACCCCCTTATATATGCCCATGAGCACAAATGAAGAACCTAATTATTAATATAATTTTAGAGGCGTTCAGTGAAGCCATGAAGCTTTGTCAAGGGCATTGCAACAAATTCCTGGGACTCTCACGACCTTTTGGTCCAAGCCAAGTCAGTAGACTATCCGCATTGTGATGATTTGCTAGTTGCTTTGTGAATCGTTTATCGATATGAATAACGGGCCGCTCACCGACACAGGGACCACGGAGTGCGCCCTGCAATTCCCCGAGCCGTACGGCTACTGGGACACGCTGATGAAGATCTGCGTGTTCATCTTCGCCTTCATCGTGCCAGTGCTCATCATCACAGTGTGCTACTCGTTAATGATTCTGAGGTTGAAGAGCGTTCGGCTTCTCTCTGGTTCCCGGGAGAAGGATCGCAACCTGCGACGGATCACCAAGCTGGTCCTGGTGGTGGTGGCCGTCTTCGTGGTCTGTTGGACGCCCATCCACATCTTCATCCTGGTCAAGGTGCTTGCCACCGTGCCCTCCACCACTGCTGTCAATGCTGCCTACTTCTTCTGCGTGGCCCTAGGCTACATCAATAGCTGCCTCAACCCCATCCTCTACGCCTTCCTGGATGAAAACTTCAAGCGATGCTTCAAAGACTTCTGTCTGCCCTCTAAAATGAAGGCGGACCGCACCAGCAACACCCGGGCCAGGAGCACTCTCCGAGAACCCTCCCAGCCTCAGGAGAACCTGGACAGAACCGGCAAGCCTGTATGACTAGCCGTGGAACTGTCCTCCTTTACACCACATGGAAGAGAGGATTCAAATGACCTTGGCTTAACCCAGATCACGTCGGCCATCTGAACCCATGACACAACGTCTTCTGCTGCAGAATCTACTGATATTCATCTGCTTTGAAGAAGACTGGTGCAAACCCAACACATTCATGCACCCCGTTTCTCAAAGGTACTACAGAAATAACCATTCGCCGGTAAAAAAATCAAATCACGTTGGACAAATTTGTTTATTTAATGATGGTGGACTACACAACATGAAACATCCATTAGCAAATGATCGAGTATCAAAGTCCCATATGTAGGAAACAGATTCAATAATATGCCCGTTTGAGAAAAGTTCCTGCAGGATTTGATCAGTGATGGAATAAGTGTCGGGTTCATGTTTCATATTTTCAGTATTCATTTAGAACTATAGAATATTCCAGAAAGGACACTGATTTGTATTCCACCTTCAGTGCACATGCAAGTGAAGGATTTAAGTAATGCGAGAATATTGTACATATAACGTAATTTTATATAGTGTGTTCTTAATAGCTATGTACAGTATAGAGGCAGGGACAGCGTCTCCAGATGCTTGTGCTGATGGAGGTCCATGAAGCCCGTAGCGATTACATTCTTGGATCTAGCTCAGTACCCCTTGGCTTCTCTCTCTCTCTGCTGTTGTGAGGTGGCCTTGGGCGTGAATGTCTTGAAATTATTGAAAATAAGCTGCTTTCACATAAGTGTGCTTTTTCTGTTGGCTGTTACGCCTCAAAAGCTCCACAATCAGCTACACGGAATGAGAATGAGCCAAAGCCATTGGCTCCATCAGGCTGTGCAGTTTTCTTTGGTGCATGAAACATTTAAATGACGCTCTCATGCTTATTTTAAACAGCTATATAGGGATTTTCCCAGAAACCACATCACATTCAGTACACTTAGCTCGGCATATTATATCCATCATTAGCTTTAGCCATCTTAGACAAAGGTTTTGCACAATGGGATCTTCCATATCTTATCTCTGGATGCCTGTAATATATCTGCTACAGATCAGTCGGCCCTCAGTGGAGCAGAGCCTATTTCCATGCTCATTTTATTTAGATAACAAATGCTTTTGTCCAAAGTGATTCGCATGTAAGGAACGCTTTTGTCCAGTCAGCATCTGTGGAGCTGTCGGAATTAGGGTCTTGTTCAAGGCGATTACTTTGCCCACCACAGAATTTGAACCCAACAACCTCCAGGATAGAGGCAGAGATGCCAAACCCACAGCTACACAATAAAGCCTAATGATCCCACATACACCAAGTACACGAGTACAGGATTTTAATGTTTAACGACATTCAGGAAGATCCTTCATATTATCTCGTTAAGAGCTCACACTTTTCGACTTTCCTTCTTGCATCCCAATGTGCTTGGCCAAGGTTGTAAGTATTATCATTTTTAAGAGGTATTCCAAGAAAATCCCTCTACCAGGATTTCAATCTCTTGCCCAATAGCCGCAGCATTTACACAAGTTGCTCCTGGTTTAGAAGCAATTCTAGTATCTCCGTGTAGCGTAAAACCTCGGACTGCGAGCATAATTTGTTTCGGAAACGTGCTCGTAATCCAAAGCGCTCGCATATCAAAGCGAATTTTCCCATAAGAAATAATGGAAACTCAGATGATTCATTCCACAACCCAAAAATATTCATATACGAATGATTAATACAAAATATAAAGTAAAAATACACAAAACAAATTAACCCGCACTTTACCTTTGAAAACGTGGATGGTGTGAGGAGGGTTGTTTTGTAGGACGACTTTCACTATAACTAACGGAATCACTGCTATCTGTTGACTCACTGGAATCTTTTTCTTTTTGTGCGACCTTAATAAGGAACCCATCCAATGAGAGCTTGCCTCCTTTTCGCTTTCTCGGAAGTGTGGGCACTGCATTGTCGTTAAACAGAGTCATCGCTCGCTTCTACGCCTTTATTCAGGCAGTGCGTATCTACTACATATTGGCTATACGAGTGAGGGACGCCGACTGAGACCAAGCTTCGGAAACGATTACCCACAATCCTGCAGTGAGAGAGAAGGAGAGAGGGAGAAGATCCATCAGCTGACTTGTGATCACGTGACACTCGGCAGACAAAGCGTATCCGTAATACTAGCATTACAAGACCTCGCTCGTTTACCAAGTTAAAATTTATTTTAAATTTTTGCTCGTCTTGCAAAACACTCACAAGCCAAGTTACTCAAAATCCGAGGTTTGACTGTATTAAAAATGCTAAAAGCTGATTCTTGAATACATCACAGGCCTGTTGCTTTTTTTATTTGCCTCTTCGACATGCCTTACACATGTACATAACCCATTTTTGAGATCCTCTTTTTAGAATTGTGTCATTTAACTCAACGTTGAGAGTATTATTATTGTGTAATAAAAATATATTTAGTTAGTGTCAGTGTGACGTGTGTCAGAGGTCAACAAAAGAGTGTTTTTTTTTCATTATGAAGACTGGTATACTCAAGGACAATGACCTGATGGTAGGAAAACACTTAGTGTTTATAGCCTAGTTTCTGCTGACAGCCACTTGGTTTTAAACTTTTCCTGACACCTCAAGGGGAGAATAGCATTTGTCATTGTGCCATTTTTTGATGTACAATCCTTTACTTTTATGGACAGAATAGTTTTGCTCTATTTAACACAAGTGACCTTGAACATCCAGGATCCATGCGTCAAGAGTTTGCCAGTTGGACTCTCTGTGCCAAGGAACGTTTGTACTGTAAGTCGCGCACTCTGAAATTCCCAGAGCCGAATAGTACACTTGGAGCCCAGCCTTGAATCTGACAGCCCGTGGGATTATACCCATAATCCATTGCTGCTGGAGGTATAAAAGGATATTCCAGCTCAGAATGGCATCCTTTATTCAAGTTAAGCTTGAACTTCCTGTTAGAAGATGGTGGGTTGAGGAATCCTGGAGTTGAATGTTCATTTGAAATTTGTCAGAGGGCTTTACACTGACCTTTGCAGGTCAAGTTGTAATTATTATATATAATTAATATTGACATCTGTGGTATGTGTCTCACTGTTGGATGCATTGATGTATATAGAAACATCTCACTGATACAAGCTTACCCACAGACACATTTCAAAACTGAAATTAAGTTTGTTAGATTAAGAGGTCTTGCATGTTGACCAGCTTTAACGTAAATATTACAAACTGCACATGGTCAAACTAACACATCCCCGTTGGCAGGTCATTGTATTTAACCGAAAACATAAAAGATTTACTCATCAGGCGAAGATCATTACATTCACTGACCTCGACTTGTAATTACTGTTAAGCTTGTGTGTGTGTGTGAATGTGTGTGAGTATGTGTGGGTGTCTGTGTGCGTGTATGTTTACCTGACGTGTGTGCGTGTGTGTGTGCCTGTGTGTGTGTAAGTGTATTTTATTCAGAGTTCCTGATCATTCATCTTGTGTTTTTTTTCCCCCCACTGTGTACATATAAGGGGGGTTTAATAACAATGTGAATATCTTATGGTGGGTACATATGTATTATGGTTATACTGCAGTATTGGAACAATATATGCTTGTTTTTGTAACAAATTTGAAGAGAAATTTGAGGAACATGACCTTAAAACAATATTCCATTTCCTGTTATTGCATAAGTGCGAATGCTGTATGAAGCTTTATTTTGCTGTTAAATAGACAAATGCCATGCTAACAAAATGTCTCTGGTTTGTTATTGAAGCACCCAGAAGATTTCCGCCTTAGACAACCTATTTCCATTATGCTGAAATTGTATACCCTAAAACTGTTTGAATAAATGATCTACGGAATAAAGAATAAAGACAAGATGACTGTCGATTTTAGCACATTACCTGAAAAATCTCCTGCCTCATCTCCAACCTTGAACTCAGTGCAAAGTGTGATCAGTTTTCACCAGGAAGCTGGGCTTCGTATTAGAAAAACAAGCTTTTCACTCCATTTTCACTCATCATCACATGGTTAATACTTTTTGGGTCCTTTTATGTTGCCACACGACTCACTGGAACATGAAGTTGCTCTCAAGAGTACAACAGCAGCACCCTTTTGATGTATAACCTATCAACATTGAGGTTACAAATCCATGGTTGGATTTAGCTGTTTATGGACTCCTTTATAAGACACTCTGCTGACGTTCCACGTAGAACCTGGCAGGGCTGTTCTCGTGAACTGAAAGTGAAGTACATGTAGAACCAGGGGCATGGCTGTATGGGGGAAGGACACTGATCCTCCTGAAAGGATTGCTACCTCCCCAGGTGAACAACTTTTACCAACCCTCCAAAGACCTGTGACAAGACTGGAACACTAGCGCCCATTCAAATCCCCTCCCCAGGATGGCATCTTGATAATGTCATTGCTTAGAACATGCCCCCCACCAGCACCATGGCACAAAAATGCCAGTTGTATCTCATATGGGAAGTGCATCTTTACTGCATGTTCCTCCTGGGCTGAGGGACCACATGGGTATTGTTTCCATGGCTTCTGGTGTCGAGTTTGTTGTTTTCAATAAAGATGAGAAGGTTGCCATGACAATGGGGACACTTCCTGCACCCCCAACCCCCGTTACTTTGGCGCTCATTAAGACCTAGAAACCCATGACAGTCAAGTGGGTTTGTAGGTCACATCTCAGTCTAGCTCATAGAGGGCGACTGGCTCAACTCAATCGCAAGGCAGAGAGAAGCAGGAGAAACCTAAGCAAAGACCTTCAGCTGGGATAAGACATTGCACGTGTTGGTTCAGGTAGGTGGTGTTTTATCGCCTTATCATTTTCCTCTGACAAACAGAACAACAGAAGCAGAAGCAGGAGGGAAAAGAGGAAGCCTGATATTCCTTATGTTCTTATTCTAAATAATGTCATAAATAATGACTTTCAGCCTGGACTAAATCACAATTCACAAAACAAAAGTATAAACCACAGCCATCGTGTTCACATGGGGGAGGCTAATTTGGGGGTGCTAGTTCAATATCCATTCTTGGCAGCCCATCCGTGCAGTATCGGAGACAAGGCTATTAAACATGACCTTTAATCCAATCGTCACAAAGCACTATCATAATTAAATAATTATAGTCCAATTATAGTAATTGAGTCTCAAGAGCCATTGTAATATATAATTGTAGTTTTCCACAAATGAGACGCCAATGTTTCATTCTCAGCGTGTATCATTTACTACTTTCCAATCATTTTATAGTGTGACCAATAACTATGTATGTATTGTGATGGTGGGGGGTGATTTTATAATTATATTTAAAAAAAAGAAAAAAAACAGAATAGACCATTACTATTAATGTTGATATTTGTCACTTGTTTTTTTATGTCACTGTTTTGGATCCTATCCTTGGTGTCACCTACCTGAAATAGACTCCAGGCTCATCTCAGTTCTTTACTGGATAAGCAGTTATGGGTGGATGGATGGATGGATGGATGGATGGATGGTTTGATCGATGGAGGGATCAATGGATCAAGAGATGGATGGATGGATGGATGGATGAATTATGTGTCAGAAACATGTGGTCTTTTCAGACACTTTACTATGTGCTACACATTCAGTGCTGGGTCTTTAAATGCTACTGTAGCCATGGTAACCATTATAACGCTCGCGAAAGGGCATATACGTCCAAGGCCGACAATTGTGTGGAACATTAACGATGAAAATGTTAGAGGCTGGGTGAATGAGCACTTTTACACAGGCCCGTATATCGCTTATAGCAGCTTTAATATCGAGAGTCTCACCTGCTCCAGGTGAGACTCACGCAGCGTATTTAATGTCAGGCATCTCACCAATGACTGGTTCAATGTTAGAGATTTTCTGGGGATTCTTCTGGGTGAGCTGATCCAGGAGATTGCAACCAATGAAACAAATGAAAAGTCTTGTGGCAGCCAAGGATAGCGCCCTCGGGTTCGTAGGCAGAGGTGCACTGGGAAGAAAACACTACCTGAGACTGTAGTCAACTGAGACCTGCGGCAGTATGTACCACAACTCAAGCCGCAGATGCATGGGGCTCCCGAGGCTTGACCCCCCCCCCCCCCCCCCCCCCCTCGCCCCCGCCCCCCAACGAACAAATGCGCTTGTCAGCCCCCTTAACAACGTAAATTTTTATGCACAAAATCCA
>JAODKE010000099.1:292884-309225 GCA_026779605.1 Mormyrus hasselquistii
TGAGCACCCTGCAGTGCTTGGTTGATTCCTGTGTCGTGCTAATTATACTATGAGATATATTATATTATATATATATTTTATATAAGCAGTTACTTGATTTATCAGATTAGTCGGTAGATTACTTGATTTTTGATATAATCAATAGTGTCAGCCTTAAAATATATATGGTGTCTATAGGTATATAAAAGTGTTGCACTGGTGTTTATAGATAAATTCGGTGTAGTAGTAATGGTGTAAGATGATTAATCAAAGCAGTATTTAATGTTTAAGGAGTGGGTGGGTGGATGAGGTAGTGCGCCATCAGTGGTCTTATAGTGTTGGGTTATTTGTGGTCTTGGTTGTGTGGTGTTTTATTGATGCATCGTGACCAACCATGGTGGTTGTCTGGTGGCAGGATCTGCAGGATCAGCTGGAGGATATGATGGAGGATGCCAGCGAGGTCCAGGAGGCCTTGAGCCGCAGCTACGGGATGCCGGAGATCGACGAGGACGACCTGGAGGCGGGTGAGTGTGAGCTTGGGGGGTGGGGTGTGTCGTCATCTGTGGGTAAGAGCGTGGCTGTAATTCCGCCGTGTTCTAATGCTCAGAGCTGGATGCCCTGGGAGATGAGCTCCTGCTGGATGAGGACACCTCATACCTGGATGAGGCTGCCTCAGCCCCCGCCATCCCTGAGGGGATTCCCAGCGACGGCAGGACGAATAAGGTAAAGGTCCCGTCCGTCGTGATCCGCCTGCAGCGAGGGCCTCGCCCGCTTTTGGGCGTTAACGTTTAAGCCAGTCGAAAGTCAACAAATCTTTACTGTCGACTTAAGACACGTGGTGCATGATTCATACACTGTCGCTCTTGTTGGCCTTAATGCAAACGAGAAGTAATAAAATATAAATCCTGAGACACACGAACATGACATTTTAAAACATGAACATTAAGCTAAACAAAAGAAAACGTTAATCTCCCGATCCTTGACGATTGTGCAAAATTGTGTCAATTTGGCCTGGAATCGAATGAGCAGAGTTATGCAAGAAATAAATACATTTTGGTTTCTGAGTTTTGACTCTGGGGATATGAGTCCTTTTAGGAGATTCAGGTGTAGACTGCGAGGGCCCAGACAGCTCAGCAGTCAAATAGACTGCCGTCTGAGGATAAAAAAAAAAAGCCGTTAAGCCTCACTGTCCTGCATTTGAGGCTGTAGAACCTTCTGCCAAATGGTAGTGGAGTCTGGGCTGGGATTCGAACCCTTAACCCTGGAGGTGTGAGGTCACGATGCCATTATAGGTTAACTGCTTTCCTCCAGAGCTCCACTGTGGGTTTTCTCAAACCACCTGGCCTCCTCAGCTTGACGTCCCCTGTGGTGTTTGCTGTGATTTTCCTCTGTCAGTTCATAATCTGTGTACCAGGTTCTGTTGTGCTTCAGCCTCGGAGGAATCCATCTTTCTCCTCTCTTTCAGGATGGCGTCCTCGTGGATGAATTCGGGCTACCACAGATTCCTGCCACCTAAGGAAAAAAAAAAACAGCACTCCAAAATAATTTTATATGTAAAATATGACTTTATAATTCACTCATAATAACTGCTATAGATTCTGAATCTGAGCTGCCAGCCTTTTCCCATTTTTTTTTTTTTTTGCTTCAAAGCGAAATTTCCTTATACACATTTTCAAATCAACTTCTTTCAACTGATGTCAAGTTAGAAGGTGTGATTGTTCTGTCATGCACTTTTTTTTTTTTTTTTTTTGAACGTTTGGAAGAATTATTTATAGCAGGCTGCCGTAACTCTGTAGATAACATTATGGCTTGTATGAAAATCAATAAATTATGTTTTAAAGAAATGTTTGGAGGTAGTTCAGATTCAGTCCTCTCTTGGTCTTAAAATAATCCCAGTTCATTTTTTTTCGGAATGTACTATGAAATGTTGACAATTTCATTTTTTTTTTTAATCATATGTTTAACTTTAAATGTTTTTAGTTTAAAACTACCTTCTGGAATCTAGATGACACATGGTATTGTATATCATGAAAGATATACACTTCTGAAATGTGTATATAATCTAGAATACAGTTCTAATAACTAAATTGACTAGCTATAATATGTAATGCAACCATTAAAACGGGAAATGCTCTACCACTGGAATATTATATGTCATTGTCACCTGATCTGCTCAACTTAAAAAGTAGGTCGTTAGACTATTTTTAGTGGGTCATGAAGTGTGGATTGGGTTTATTTAGCTCTTTAATGGCACCACCTCCCTGACAACCTTGACTCATGATTTACTGAACCAGCTATAATCTGGCTCCTCAACATAAAGTAGTTGAAAACCGCCGTTCTAAATTAATAAACGATAGTAAGTGATGCGGTGAAATTTTTATCATACGTCTCTATTATGTTGTAGTTTAATGGCAGATATGACATGCTGCCGAATACAAATTGGATATTATAGTGTAATTAATGTTACGTATTATCCGTGGCACAATCATACAGTAGATGATATTATACCTCCTTCAAAATTATCCTCCGGCAACGGATTGGGGTCACGTGATTCTGAGTGGCAATTTACATGCGTGCCTGTAGGATTGTGGTCATTGTAGTGTTTAATGGTGGTTTCTGAGCAAATTGTGATACCTTTAGAAAATTACAATTGCTACATCTGAAGTCACGTTGCACATTAATTATGATATACATAAAACAGTAATCGAACGCGGCCCCTCTCGTTATTAAAAACATTAACATTGAATATATCTATTAATTACAGCAGAACAAAAGTTTTAACTTCCCACTGATAACACGTACATTACTAATGGAATGACTGAATGATCTTGTGGGGTTAAGTAACAACAGCATTAATGTCAGCAGTAAGCAGGACATCTTGAATTTAAATCCACTCTTCGGGTGACGGTGACAAATGGGGATATTCCCATATAACGCCTTCAAGCAGAAAGACTTACAAAGCTAATTGCTCGTTAAATAATACTTTTCAATGTTATTGTTCACTTGGTATAGTGAAATTTTAATAAAGAAAAATCATGTATAGACCCCCGCATAAAGGTCTAGTGTAAGGTCTCGAGTGTAAGACGTGTGAATAAGATGTTTTACATTTAACATATTTCAATTTGTCAACGCAAATATAAAACAATGGCTGATATCGTATTCATATTGTTTTGTTATATTTTGTAACTTGTTTGTCATTCGACTAGCCTTTTGGGTCTATATATAATTATATCCTAAAATACGAATCATTTATGTGGGCATGACCCGGCGTTGTAAAGCTGACGTGAGCGGCATTTGAAGTTATCAATATTTTGACTGTGGGGAGGGTGATTTCCTGTTTAACCAGGAAGCATCTCTAACTGGTCCTCCTGCAGACGGATCGCAGACATGGCTGAACCCACGCTTACGGTCACCGTGGCATACGGTAATACCCTCTTCTGCTTCTGCATTGGAAATTAACGTATCCGATTGCAAATATATGTATATGTCTTGAAGGGAGTTGGTAAAGCCACCAAAACTGACATATGCGCCCTTCCAGCCAGCGTCAAGCACAGCGTCGCCCTGCCGGCGCCGGCCGGAGCAGAGCCGCTGCTGCGGGACCTGGCCGAGGAAGTGGCCCGTGTGACCGGTGTGCCGGTCCTTTCCCAAAAGCTCATCTTCAAAGGTGCTCCGTCGGCAAATGTCGGGAAAACTATTTCCCATTTACCGGAATAAAGTTAGCAATGGGTTCGACATCCGCCAGACATACACAGATCTTCTCTGTATTGACTCTATTAAAGTATTACAAAAACAAGGAAACTCCACATTCACAAATCAATGTGTTTGTGAGATTATATGCACACCTTGGTTATTCGATTACTTCATCCAATAAATTGTGAAAATGCAAAATAATGCAGCTCCTGTTGTGAATTAACGCGTTCCCTTGGTTTTTGACAGTCCGCGGCGTTTCAAAATAGAGGTCTCAAATGGACAAACAAAGAATTTCTTAAATGGTTATGACTGAAGACATTCTACACGAAAACACAAGCACATACTGAGCCCAGTTGCATGCAAATAATGGTTTAAGATAACAGCCATTATCTTTCTATGCAGGTGGACATAGAAGCCTCCTAAATTTCAGCTTGTGGTGAAAGAACATGATTAAACCTACACATATCCTGTACTTTGGCACTGTACTGCAGGCAATTTGTGAAAATAACTTGTATGCCTCATACAATATCATATGTTTTAATACGATTTAATTTCACAAATCACCTAAAGGTTTAAGTGCCAATGTACAGGATATGTATAGGCTTACTCATGTTCTTTTACCACAAGTGGAAATCTAGGATGCCCTATGTGCATAGGAAAATAATGAACGTTAGCTTAAACCATTATTTACAGTTTTGCAAGTGTTAGTGGGCCCTGTATGTGATTGTGATTTCCTGTAAGTATGTAACACATTGGAATGGAGTTTTAAGGTGTTGAATGTTTTTTTTCCCCCCACTCGGGACTTTTATTTTGAAATGTTGCGCACAGTCAAAAGCCAAGCGAACGCGTTAATTCACGACAGGAGCTGCATTATTTTGAATTTTCTAAATTTATTAGCTGTAGTAATCGAATAACCAAGGTGTGCGTGTAATTTCACAAACACAAATTTGTGAATATGGAGTTTCCTTCTTTTTGTAATATTTTAATAGTGTAAATACAGAGAAGATCTGTGAAAGTCTGGCGAATATCTAACCCGCTGCTAACTTTACTCCGTGATCCATCTTTACGGGACTGATATTTTCCGTGCTGCCGACTTTATGATGTCTCAGTATACTCCAAATGTTGTATAGAGAATTAGAATGTGAATGCATAGTCAATTACTGTTTTTAATATCCGCAAACAAATTAAACTGCCGGGATTATACACCAGAGGAAGGATCTCGGATGTCGTTTTTTTTTCCTGGCACCAACGGTCTTGTCTTTGTTGCGATTTTAATATTTTACTCCAGCATATACAGCCAGCGTTTCCTATATACAGCTATATACAGCTGCAATATACAGCATTTTGGAAGAGTCGATAACAATTAAGCGTTGTCCTCCTATTATGCAGGGAGGTCATTAAAGGAAATGGACCAAACCCTGGCCAGCTTTGGGGTAAAAGAAGGCGCTAAGATCATGATGATAGGAAAGAGGGTAAGAGCGTATATATTTCGTGTAATTACGTGGTATGCGGAAAACAACCCAGTCGTTTGCGGTGAACTGTCCATTAGCTAACATCAATTTAGAGAGACGGCCGATAACGATAAAGGATGGACATTTTGCATGCCAGATAAAAGATTTACTGTGTAAAATAAGCATTCTTCAGTTTCGAGTATTGTGGTATTAACATCAGTTTCTTCGCGTAGAATAGTCCGGAGGAAGAAGCAGAACTGAAGAAGCTGAAAGATATCGAGAAGTCTGTTGAGCAGACGGCTAAGAAGCTGGACAAAGTGGACGGGGAATTGACGGGTTTGAAAAACGTAATAACCATTTTGTGACTTCAAAGACTGACCAATCAGATGTCATATACTGCCAATCAGTTATTGGGTGTTACCCACAATGCACTTGGCTGTAAAAAAAAATTATAAAAAAGAAAGAACAGCAGGTTGCATACTGCGTGAGATTTGGGGGCCCATCATCATCACTTAGTTCCATTTACCCCTCCACTGTGTCTTTAAGAACTTGATGACTGTATATGTACATGATTCTCCCTGAGCTTTGGTGATATTGATGAATCATACAGGGTTTCCTAGCAAAGGACCTACAGGCAGAAGCTTTGAACAAACTGGACCAGAGGGTGAAGGGGGCAGCCGAGCAGTTCATGAAGATCCTAGAGCAGATGGACGCCATGGTAGGCGCACGCCTGGGCTCCGCCCATGTCTCACATGTCCTTGCGTGGCTTCAGTAAATTTGGGATCTTTTCCTGACTTGTGGATTCAAGTCCCACGGTTGACAAATTGATCATTGGACCCTTGAGCAAGGCCCTTAACTTTAACTGCCTTTTCATACCTGTGTGTTGCTTTGAACCATAGTGTCTGCTAAATGAATGCAAATGTTGCTTGTATGTGCTCTTGTGCTACCAGACAGAGCCGTATTTATGCACACACGGATGTCCTTTCAGGATAAAAATGAATCTCTTTTTCAGAGCTTGCCTGAGAATTTCAGCGATAGCAGGATGAAGAAAAAAGGCTTGATTAAAACCGTCCAGGTAATCCTGCACCGGTAAAGCCAGTTCCAGTGTGACCTGGTTTTACCGGTAAAGCAGTCCGACTTAAGCATTAACGTTATGGATGCTGGAGACATAGTGGGATGACGTGTGTTTCAGTGTCTCCTGTGTCCTTTCAGACCTGTCTCGCCCAGTGCGACAGAATCGAAGCTGGAATTTCTGAACATCTTGCAAAAATCCAGTCCAAGAACCTGGCACTGGCGGACTAGGCCAGAAGGGGCTTTCTGTGTAAATAGCACAACGCTCTGTGAGCGGCTCGTAGACCTGCACTGTGCTCCCCCTCCGGAGCAACCTATTTATCTGTCGTGAATTAAACTGGACTTGTTACCACAACAACAAACATCAGGAACTGCCGCGACATCGCAGTCTGATTTAGTCTAAATCAGGGATTTGTTTCTGTGCAGTGTGTCCCTTGTTGGATACCCTACGGCACGTCTGAAGTCGTCCACCTTGGTGCTGTCCACTCCTCCCGTCTTCAGGTGCAAGCAGGTCTTAAGGAGCTTTGTAATCATTTTCTGTGTGCTCCTAAGCTTAGTGATCCCTGTGTTACACCTTAATTTTCAGGTCCCACTGTGTACTCATAGATTTCTTTTTTTTTTACGTAACCTATACGAGAAGTACTGTAGCTAAGATCCTGTATAAGGAAGAACGTTTCCCACTGTAGAATGATCTGGTTCATGTACCTCAGGTCAAGACACAGACTGGCTTTCAGATTCATCAAGTTGTGTCCTTGTTTATGATCCGTTTTGCAATCCAAGTGAATTTTTAATAATGCTGCACGTTGCCGCTGTATGGATATTTTAAGGGCAAATTAGCAAACATTTACCTTCCTGTTAGTGCAACCTGATTAATTCCTGTAAACCTAATTTGGGGGAAATGGATAATCATGCTTCTCATTATGAACCAGGATGAGAACCAATGTCAAGTTTCTGAACCAAAACCCAGAGGAAAAAGTGAGACGCCCTTGTGGATTTTTAAGCAACTTGTTTCTATACCATATCATTCCCCCACTTTGTAGGCATTTTAATTTTCATAAAAGCAGAACAACATTCAAGTGTTCAATCTTACACACTAACAGTGCAACATAGTAAAAACATTTATTTATCTCTGCCATCTTCAAGATGTCGTGTCCCTGTGTGGTTTTTGAAATAAACTCATTGGGTATGACTGCACTCCATGTCTTCATATTGAGGCCTTACTAGGGGAATTCCCCTAGACTAAGGTAGAGTTTTTTTTTGAGGTGGATCATTCGGGTCCAGAAAGTAAAAAATCCAAACCAGGATTTTGTTTCAACCAACCAGTTGTACATACAGAGTCACAACGACAGAGTACTCAACTGGCTGGTTAAAACAATATCTTGTTGCCTGGATTTTTACTTTCTGGACCTGAACTATACATCTCTGCTAACATCTCACAGATACACAGCTAAAAGACAAATCGGGTGAATCAGACCCAGGTAATTTATGAGAAACAATCACACCTCTAAATATGTGATTACAATCCTAACAAACTACCTTAAGTGCCTTGCTGTTTATAAAGAC
The DNA here is from genome assembly GCA_026779605.1 of Mormyrus hasselquistii. Taxonomy (NCBI): domain Eukaryota; kingdom Metazoa; phylum Chordata; class Actinopteri; order Osteoglossiformes; family Mormyridae; genus Mormyrus; species Mormyrus hasselquistii. The sequence goes on from JAODKE010000099.1 coordinate 300,639, forward strand.
AGTCAACGTTGAGTGTTTCTCAGCCCATTACAGGGGCTCGGGCGGTTCGCTCTGGGGGTAAAGCTGCCCCTTGGCTTCCTATGACCTGCCCAAGTCGAGTGCAGCCTGTAAGCAGTGGTGACACGCCGGACGCTCATCCTCTTCTATTTGGTGTAGTTATCCCCCATTCACTCCCCATCACCAGTTCAGCCTGTAGCTGTGAGGGAAGATTTTTTTATGCAGGTATTCCACCACCTCTGCCCTGCCAGTCAGCTTCTCAAACTCATAGAATGGAACCTGCAAAGAAAGACCCGCAAAAAATTTCTGGGTATACATAAATGCTAAAGCGTTCGAAACCTAATGCACTGACCGACTTTCAGACAGGGCGGCACCGTCCCATGAATTCCCTGGCTAGGAGACATAGCTATCAGGCTCCGCGGCACGCAGTAGCAATAAAATTTCAACACGTGCATTTAGAACCAGTGGCATCTGATCATTTAAGCCCCAGAGCCGGACTGTCACCTTAATAATTCTGTATTCCCATTAAGGTCCCACTGCCTACCTGTACAACTTCATATCCCAGAAGCCTCAGGTGCCTCTGTTTAATGGCCTCTTTGCCAAGCAGCCTCCTCGTGTTTGTGGTGAAGCGCTTCGGACCATCAATGCACACAGCTATCCTGCAGATCAACGACGAGAACATACAACTCTTGAGTCTCTCCTAGGAATCATATACTGGACGTCAAATGAGTTTGACTCGAGATGTTCTCTCGAAAAATGATCAGCGAATAATATTCCGACAAGTTATATCGAACGCAAAAGATCTTAGAATTTTACTTAGAAAAACAATGCCATGACAGTAGTGTTAAAATTTTTCACAAGACAATTCAACAATTCATAAGAGAAATTGCAAAGGTTCATACTTCTTATAGACGTCCTCAAGATTGCTGGCTGGTAAGACGTATCCTTCCTCATCAAGCTTTATCTCCACATCTGTACCAGGAAAACACTGATTTATTCACACCACAGTCATCCTCAGACATACATCAACGAGCTGAATTATTCAGCATTATTCACGTAAAATATTGATCTACTTCACCCTCAATTTCCTCATAGCAGCTTATAAACACTCCCCAAAACCCGGTACGAAAATCGAGTTTGGTTTAGTTCTGAGACCTCGCCAATCATTCGCTAATCTATACAGGGGACTTCAAAGTCTGAAAGTGGAGCATCTCACCCAATGTGTAGCAGTATGGCGTCAGGACGCGGGACGCAAAGTAGGCCCGAGCCCCCAGCAGGTCGATCAGGCCGGCTTTGACCGAGCTGTAGAGGTGTCCCTCCACGGGAGTCTCCAGGGACCGGCCGGGCACGAGGAAGGACTTCACACGGTACTTCCGATGAAGGCTCGGTCCCTACGATTCAACGGTCGGGCGCATCAGCAAAGAAAAGAGAGTCCCAGCAGGGAAGATGCCAGGTAAGAGTGGAAACGGCTCATAACAGCCAGAAAATGGGCTTCTGATGAAGGAGGAGCTGACCTCGTAGAATGGACACTCCAGCTTAACGGTCATGTAGAGCTGCGTCAGCTGTGACAGTATCATCCTATCTATTCCTGTGCCTTGTTCTGAAACACATCGGAACAAATGGGCAGGTAAAACACAGAGGTTACCTCCAAACTTTGTACCAGTTGGCAGGCGTGTAAGTGCACTGACTGGAGGGAAGTGTAAAAACCGGCACAAAACACTTCAGATTCAACTTACCATTTCTCTGTACAGAAATATCACATTTAAATCATTTATTCAGAAAAGTAAAATATGATCCTTGCTCTTTTTGTTAATCCATGACAAAAATTGCAGTGAAATCATGGAAATGCAATGAATTTTCAGCATTCTTCATCTAATATATATATATATATATATCGGTCAATTTCACACTCCGTTTTCTCATAGATGCTTTAAAAATAAAAAAAAAACAGTAAACTAGATACCAAAATAAAGCTTGAAAAAGATTCAGGAGATACCAAAACCTGAGAAATGAAGGTGAGATCAGGGGGCACCCCAATACTCATATCTCCAAAATTATTAAAGATAATGAAAAAACAGTGTAAAACCAAACACACTAAACCAGACCAGACCGACTTCATTAATCCCTCAGGAAGGTTCCTCCGGGAACTATATAATCTTCTGACTTATCAAATCTAACCTGGGCTAATTTTACATTTCTACCAGCCTGTAAGTCATAGCAGCCAGGCAACAGACAGTGCGGTGAGCCGCTGAGGAAGACTTTACCTTGAAGCTGTTGGAGGAAATAGGGGTTGAAAACCTTGGCCACGAAGTTAAGGGGGAACCTCTCAACCAAGGTGCACGCGTGCAGGAGGTTGAGCACCGTGCGGGGCTGGAACTGCGAGAAGCGCGAGTGCAAGATGGCCTCCACCTTCCGGAAGAGGATGCCCGCATTGGGTGGGAGGTACGCCAACTTCCCGAAGGGCATGATCTGCCGGGCAACCTGGCTGGTGCTGTAGCTATCGGCGCGGTACACGAAGCTTTCGGCGACCGCGTCGAAGATGGCCGGCGAGAGGACGTTCCGGCGGGCGAGGTACTGCATCACCTTCGAGACGGTCTCCGGATGTGACTCAAAGGCCGTCGCCGTGACGCGCCTCTCCAGCGCCTCCACGAAGAAGCGGTCGCTATGGCCAAAGTGCATGAGGGCCGCCAATACCGCTGCCAGCTCGCCGTCCGAGAAGCTGCCCATGTGCCGCACCGAGCGCTTGCTAAGGCTGATCACCAGTGGCATGGCCTGTGTCTGATTCAGCGCCACCAGGGCAATCAAGACCCGGCTGATGGCAGCCGGGCCAAGCCGGTTAGCGATAGACACGGCGTGGGTGTTCATGGTGTTCAAGAGTTCCTGGTAGCGGCCACCTTCTCCTGCTCCGGCCTGGAGCAAGCCATAGACGGCAGCTAGCTCATTCAGGCTCCAGTTCGCTGGGGATCCAAGTCGCACCTGATCCATCGCCTGCTGTAGCATCCCACATCCAGGCCCTTCCAGGGCCAACAGTGCTTCTCCGAGACTACACAGCTGTGCCACGGAGAACCTGTTCCGATCGAGCCGCTCCTGGCTCTCGGACACCAGTCGCACCACCAGCGTGCTCCAGGGGTCCACGCAAAGGCGCGTGCAGGCAAGCAAGGCGGACACCAGCCCGGCTTCCGTGAGCCTCCGGGACTCATGCTCCAGCTGGAAGCAGAGAGCCCGGACCACGTCAGTCTGAAGTACCTCCGCGTCCTTTAGGCCGCCCTCCCCCAGCTCCAGGTCCGCGATGCGGTGCAAGGCCGCGGCCGCCATGGTGTCCGACATCACCTCCGCTGACTGCAGGAGACGCAGGACCTGCTTTGAGGAGCTGCAGTCCCCGAGCCTGTCTGAAAAAGCCTGCTCGTCTTCTGCAGCGGGCCGGTGCAGCTGCGTGAGTAGGAACCGAGGCATGGAGTCGCCATGGAGACACACGGACCCGAAGCTGAGCGTCACTGGGTCCCTGATCACGGTGGAAAGGTGTGCTCTCCCACTGTCAAAAGGGACAGGGTGACAGATCCTCCTCTTCCAGACAGTCTGGGGACAAGTGAAGCATGCGGTTTGCATGCAGGGCTCGATGGGACTCCGGGAGAACGATGCTGCCCCGTGAAAACCATGAAGACCTTGACTCCCCGGCACCAGACTCCTCGTCACAGCCCGAATCAACTTTAAAGCCATGACGCAGCTGAGAAGCTCACCTGGACTGGGAGCCTACAATTTACAAAACGGGAGACAGCACAGACCCGCTCAAGCACATGTCTTCAAAATTTCACGTCTTCTAGGCTTCTAAATAATTCGATAAATATGTTTCAGTCACGTCATGCTTATTGTGTTGCTTGGGTTTCAGGTAAGAAGCGAACCTTAAAGGTTTTAGGGATGGATAAAAACAAACCGGTCTGATTTGCCCTTGGAAAATTAATGCCACTACTAGGTATTTGACTAGTATGTTAATTACAGACTGGCTGAAACAGCCGAATATTTTGCTTAGTGCCTTTTTTGTCTTCCTAATATACTTATTCAGATAACATGTCCACAGTTCAAGTAAAAACCTTTATCCTACCTTTCCGAAAGCTGACTAGCATGTTACGGATCCGGCATGGCTCCACAGCTCCCGATGACAACCGCGGTTTCACTTCCGGGAGCGTGATGACGCACAGGGGGCGTGGGGGCGTAACGAGGGGCGTATTCACAGAGGTTATAGGTGTTACGTAGAATAGATATATTCCTAAACGTATGTATAGTAGATATATTCCAACACAAGGAACACATATAGCAAGATACCGCAACACAAGACTGATATATCCAAGCATAGGCATGTTGTGCAGCTGGATTTTTTAACAGTTATGTTAAAAAAACACACAGTGGGGTTATATCTGCATGAACTGGTTTTCCATAGAGGGGCAAGCATGATTAGCAACTTTACGTAGATAAGGTGACCGTACGTATTTTGCACTGCAAACAAGATACTGGGGGAAGTTTAAAAGCAACAAAAATATGCGTACAGAAAATATTCCTACTGTAGGGAGCAATGTCAGTGTGAAAAAGTGAAATCCCTGACATTTCAGCATTTTTTAGGTCCCAAACAAAAGAGGACAGGTCCTGCAAAAATGACGTGTGGTCACTCTAATAGTATTTCGCCCCATAATTAACAGTGTCCGTTTTGTTGGACTGTTTAGAGAGAATTGAAACGTAGTCAGCATGTTTTGTCCTTCTGTTGCGCCGGAATGATTTTATACGAAAATATTGATGCAGATATCGTTTAATTTTCCACATCATGGTTGCACACACACAAGTTACTTCTCTATTACATGGAGACACAAAAAAAGAATAAGAAATGATTGACGCCAAAGTTTAAGCTTAAACTCATTACCAAAAATACAGCAGTTGGGGATTTTCCTTTTGACAACTTGATAGTACATGTTTATAGTCACAAATGTGGTCTTCATAACAGCATTTCACGGGGGTTTGAAGAACAATACCATCGGTTATGGGCAGTTTTCTAGCAAAGCTTACCCGCAGGGCTGTTAACTCCCTACATCACAAGAGATGTTCAGACAAAAACGCAAAAAACAAGTTGATAGAGAACTTTATTTCAAAAGTATCAGCTTACAAAATGTAAAAATCCAGCTAAGTCAGACCTTTAAATTAACAAGGGTGTTTCGTGGATGAATTTCCTGTTGGTTTTACGTTTTTAAACAGCGATTTTTCACGCCACAGGGATACATACGACCTTCTGCGGGGTCAAGACAGATATTTATGACAGATGAGCACATCTGCTACGACTGATTTCTGAGGTTCAGATATCTGGTAAAAATAAAAAGGTTGCGCCGTCTGGTATATGCAGTCTGGCTTTATTGCTAAGGCAGTCAACAGAACGATCTAACTTGTTAAAAAGACAGGACGCGGTGCACAAGTTGAGCGAGGAGGTCTCCAGGTATCCAGGGGGGTGGGGGGGGTGTGTGGGGGGAACCATCTAGTCATCCTTGTCTTTGGCCCCGTGCTTAAGGATGCGGGTGAACTCCACGTAGTTGAAGTTGCTCTTCTTGTCAATCGGCGCCTCGCGGAAGAGCTCGTCCACCTCCTCCTCCGTGAAGCGGTCGCCCATGGTCGTGAGAAGCTCCCGCAGGTAATCCTCCTGGATGAAACCTACCGGATGAAAGACTCTCAATGTCACCGGCTGATCGATCCCAGCCCCCACTTCAGGGCAAGTTTTTGAGACATTTGCTACAGGCAAGCATCACCGCCATTTCCTCTAACAACTTTCTGGACTGTTGTTTAATCTACACAATACGCATTATGCCCTGACACAAACTCTCTCGGAATGAATAAAGTTTTATCTTGTTTCATCTTATCAGCGCAGACCCAAACAATATGTCTGCACATCATAAATGCACTTTGCATGTGACGTCTGTCATGTACCATATGTATACATGCATGTTGTCCACATTGTGCCTTTCAGCTTTCTGCTTTCCACTGCTTGAATTTGCACGAATCATCGCATGCTGTGCATTCACTCTTTCACACCGTGCATTTTTGTGCCCGGTATTTTTTCCTGTCTGTGTTACGCGCTAACCGCTAACCGTCTATTGTCGCGCTGTATTCACCAGTTGCCGGCCGCGCCGACGAGCGTTTCCACTGGCCTCAGTCGGATCATCACTGATTCTAAAACACTGCCAGTTTCTCAATATACTTCATTTTAAAAGTGACCGAGGGCACAATATTCATCCCAATGAAAACAGAACTCAAGGGGCGTTTATAAGCTACGATGCGAGCTTCTCTCCATCTTGCACGTTGTTCCGGTCAAATGTCAGTCTGTAATGTGTCGCTCAGAACCAGGATCAAAAAGCATTACGTGTTTTTCTTCCTTAGGAAGTACCTCAATGTAGATTCACTTCAGATTTTGACAATTTCCTTAAGCTTTTATAATCTGCTTGTGTACTATGCACTTTTAATTTGTTCGCAGAATGTTTACAATCTCCGGTCGATCCATTTTGTTATGTTAGTATGATCTATGCACCAGAATGTTCCCCTGGCATCAATAAAGCCCATGTATTCTAATGTAAATAACTTGCAAAACAAACTGTATTTTGCTATGAATTGCTCAATACTCCAAGTATGGGTTTACGGCCACATGTTCTGGGGCGCTCACCCGTCCCCTCCTCGTCGAAGCAAGCAAATGCGTTCCTGATGACGTCCTCGGGGTCGGTGCCGTTGAGCTTCTCACCAAACATGGTGAGGAACATCGTGAAGTTGATGGGGCCGGGGGCCTCGTTCATCATGGCCTCCAGGTACTCATCTGTAGGGTTCTTTCCTGGAAGGGATGTGGAAAAGATGATTTTAAAAGCCGGTATTTAAATGTATCCAAAGGACTCTCCAAGGATCTAGTTACGGATGACACAAATGGCTTCTTCCGGCTCTTCTTATACAGAAATCGTGCGACTGGTTAATGCAAATTTATCCAATAATGGAAACATAAACAAATAATTTCACAACACGTGACCCTGCATGACCCAAAACACCCAGTCTACGAATTCCTCAGAGGAACCAATCCAAAGTCCAGCTATCTGTACTCTGGAGAGGCGAAGCATCTTCATCAGGCTGAAGTGAGAAAGGCTGGCTCACAAAGCCACCGCCCAACCCACAGGGAGCGGAAGGCATGTTGATGGAAACCAGCTTCGACATTTATCAGAGTTTTGTACTTGCTTGTGCTTGTGTCATGTGAAGTCGCCTCTCACAATGGGGGGGGGGGCTAGGACTGCCCCAAATCATTAAAGTTCAAGATTTATGGTTCTCCTCCAGTTCACATGCAAAGAAAACACCCCCAGGGCACGACTGGGTCGACCGTTCCTTGAAGCGATAATGAGTTTTGAATGCTGACCAGCACATCCTGACCTCAGAACCTCAGCAGTCAGTCACGCGGACCTACCCAACGAAGCCAGCATGTCATGCAGATCCTCCTTGTCAACGAAGCCGTCCCGGTTCTGGTCGATCATGTTGAAGGCCTCCTTGAACTCCTGGATCTGGGACTGGTCGAACATGGCGAAGACATTGGAGGTGGCACGCTGGGGTCTCTTCTTGGTGGTCTTCCCCTTGGCTTTTTTGCTCGACATTTTGGCTGTTTTTTTTGTTTTTTTCTTTACCTTAATGAGCACAATAAACAAACCATTAAGATTATGAGGGACCACATCTGTTTTACTTTACCTTTGATTTCTCATTAAAAAAAAAATATACTATTGCATCTAAAAGCTCTGAAGAATGTCTGGAGCCAGAGTACCACCTGGCTAATGGGTAACATGTCTCCACACGCTAATAACAAGGGGTGGGAAACTTAAAATGGGTGTTGCTGGTGTCAAATTAACATTTGTTCATTGGATTCTTTTAAAGAATCTCAAGCCTGACTTCTGAATACCAGGCAGAATCACAATCCTAACGAACAGGCCATCAACAACCTCCCTCCTGCAGCCAAAATCATTAATCCACATAGACTGGGTCACGTGATGATCAAAAATAGTGCGTGAGCAGCAAGACTCGACTAGTCCTGGCTTGGATAACGCTGCGGGAAGACCTCCAAAAGCATGTCACTCGCTATTAAAGGCGACGGCGCTGCCCTAGTTCTCGCTACATCCTCTGTAGGCAGTTAGAGAAATGGGAAGAACGCTACAGATGATAAAATGGGCTAAACCGAGAGCTGAGGATTCACGCCGCGGGATTTTACGCGAACAGCTGATCAGCCGCGTTTTATGGCTGACACGATACGACCAAAATGCGCCTACGAAATAACAGCAGCATCCTCCGTTTATGACTCCGCAGAATCTCTCTCTTTTTTTTTATTCGTCACCAGTAATACTGTTGCGTGCAGCTGGCCATCTCCTGTAGTCAGAGAGACAACCATAACCATGACACGTAGCATCTGGTTTTATCGAGAGCCATAAATAAAATTATATTCCGTGTAGGGTTGATCAACGTAAACCAGAGGCTCGGAATCCAGTCACAGCACAGTAGTAGCTGTCTTACCAAACGGTAGCCAATGCAGCAAGAAGTCACCAAAAAA
>JAODKE010000099.1:309325-320705 GCA_026779605.1 Mormyrus hasselquistii
GGCTCGGAATCCAGTCACAGCACAGTAGTAGCTGTCTTACCAAACGGTAGCCAATGCAGCAAGAAGTCACCAAAAAATACACGAAAGCTGTCGACACAGAACAGAAAGATAAGAGTGATCAATAGACAAGAAGCAGATAGCCTATCAATGGCATTCCATCACTGCATTGACACCACCTCAAGAAAACAGTAGATGCTGCTCTTTTTTAACCTAGTGATGCATTATCTACTGGTTTAATTTTAACTAACAACCCAATTTCCCCCCACATTGGTACCAGACAAAGACTACTACTGTGATCCAGACTGACTGACGGTCAGCAAATGATTAAAGGTTCCTTACAACCTTGCTTGGTGTACTATTCGGTATAAATAATGTAGGAATGTATTACAACACACCCAGGTAAAGCGCCTTGGGATGACTCTGTTGTGAAAGGTGCTATATAAAAAAATGTAATTGAACCCTGACTAGGATAAGTGGATGAAAAATGGGTGGGTGAATGCATTTCTGCATGCATAAAAATTGACAGTTTTGATTTCATTTGCAGGCAAAGAAGGTTTAAAAGATGTTGAAGTTAACATTAAGATGTTAGATCAAACCGACCGTGAAACAACGGAATATGAACGTTTTAAAAAACCTCTTCAGATCGGTAGCAAAGACAGGAGAATGCAAACTGCCCAGTCTATAGAAACAACAAAAGCAATTCCAAGATACATAAAGGAATACCGACCTTTACAAATAATTCCAAGTACGTCAGTACCACACCTACCAACACCGACGAGAAGCCTATTCACTGCAGGGCTAAACTCGCAGGCCGAGATTTCAGAGCATTATCACTGGCCAGCTTTTCTGATCAAGAGAAAACCTACAATCTAAGCGAAAGGACCTGTTAAAACGGATAGTTTTGTAACCATAACAGAAACCCCCCTACACTACCCCTGGGCCTGCCCGGCCCTAATGACTACGGCTCGGCCATCGCTCCATAACCGCAGGGCACAGCACGGAAACGCAGCTCCAGTACCAAATCCAAAGCGATCGTGCACCAAAACCCACCACATACCTCTATTTTTAATAAAGAACTAAAAACGAAAGAGGAAAACCAAGCCATACCTGATGAACACGACAATAAACTGAGAGGAACTCCGCGCTGCTTGTACACCACCGCCCTAACTTCCTGATAGTCAGAGCAGTTCCGCACAGGAAGCCAAGGCCGAACCACCCTCTGCATTGAGGGGGGCGTAAAAAGTATTACATACAATTATACTTGTCAAGCTTTAGTTTACACGCCAAAGACGCTTTAATGTTTTTGAATAATACTTGTAGTGTTTCAGGTTTCGCGATTTTAAAATTTAGCTCGAGTTTTAGTAAAACTATTTTTCCGACTTGGTATCTTCCGGCACATTCCACATTGGCAACGTTGATAGTGTAGAAATGTCCTTTTAGGGAAGAGATGCGACGACTTCCGGTCTGAGTGGGGTTGGTTTTGCGCATACTGAATTCATTAGTAACGCCAATAACATTGTGATTCCATCGTACTACGAACACGGCTGATGCGACTAAAACTGTGTTGCTGTTATTAACTAATTGTGCTAACAAGTTAATGTTAAGAACTAGCGGGAAAACTACTAATTTTGTATCGCCCTCTTTGTTTTTAACGCGAAATGTGCCACATGAGGGGTCACTGAACGTACACTGGGTGTAAAATTAGACGGTGTGCATGGGAACAGAACACCCTGGGGGCGAGAGAAAACAGTTGGTAACCTTTGGAAGAAGATGGAGTGTTGCCCTGGAAGTCTGAAAGAAGGGGCCAGAGCGGAAGGCATGACTCACGCCCTAAACCGGTCTGCAGCAGCCCCCCTGTGTGTTACCACTTCCAGGGATGCTTGCATGGAGGGCGAGTTTGGGTATCCTCCTAAGCCCTGCGGGGAATATTCGGCATATCTATGGCGGCAGTCACTTACTGCTCGTGGGACGTTTATTCAAACTGTCCTGTTTATGGAAAGAGATACGTGCGTGTTATTTCAAATAGAGCTGCACCTGTGGGCTTTTGTCTTCACAGTAATTCGTGTTTGGAGAAATAGCTGGGACTTATTTAGTGTATTCCTGAATTCATGTGTCAGATAAGTTACCATTCACAAGTAGGCTGTTTTTCTTCTGTTAAATAACAACACATGTAAATGTCAGTCGAAGAGGACATCGCCTGACTTTTTTACCATCTGTTTTGAAATGGTTGATAGTGCAAATGTTACGAGAGTGCTATTAAAATTCCAACGATGTTGGCCCAAACATGGACGCATGAGGGAGCATCGCTACCCATTAAACCATCACGTGACCCTTGAGGTATTCAGCGGCGGTATGGTCATTCGGTCCACTTGTGCTGACAGAAGAATAGGGATATAAGGGGCAATGGATGAGGTAGGCAAAAAAGAGAATTCCCCCACTGGGATAAAGTATGATCATTCCATTTTTGTTGCTGTACATTAATCCAATCTGTATAGCACATTTCCCAACATTACATTGCTCAAGGCACTTTACATTTCCCCTGCCCGTATGGCTGGGAGGAGGTGTTTATGTCATGCAAGGGTAACATGATAGAATAATATGTAATATAATAATGTGCGTCAACATAAACACCAATGTCACAGAGGTATCGCTGTTTTAGTATGGCATACTTAGCCACTGGTTTTACTCGAAGTTATTTACGTGCCTTTTGAAAGCTGCTATTTATATATTTAGATATTAACTGAAGCTGGACCAAAAGTACGATAGGTCACCTCACTGATATAGAAGTGCAAACTTGATTATTCGTGGATTTTTATCCTGAATACAGGATGATCCTTTCCTCGTCCATTACCCCCAACAGGTTCCCTGGGATTTAATTAAATGTAAGTGGGAAACAGTAAGTGGTGATGGTGTGTTTCTCCCGCAGATGTGGCTAAATGATCTCTGATGCCGGAGATATTAATAGGGATGAAACGGTGATGAATGATAAGGAGAGTGTGGAGACGGACAAATGCATGTTTACTGGGGGAATGGGGGCAGAACAAAAACACCATATTAATTTTCGCCACCCCGGAAATGAAAGATAATGGTATCATCCCCATAAAAATCCGTGGATGGGGTCTGGTAGAAAATTGGTAAAATTGTACAATGCACACAATCTGCAGTAGCACATCTAAAATATAATAAATAGTGAATAATATACATAGTGTGAAAATTAACCTCTTCAATCCACCTTTTAAACCTAAACATTTTATTATAGTATTTTATTTAATACTTGTATTTCTAGTTAGCTCCATCTACTGTAATCACCAGGTCAACCTGCAGATCCCTAATTTGCCTGTAGAGGGCACAAAAGTTTATATTCATTCTGAAAGAACAGCCGTCCAGCGGGTCTTAGACAACATATTGTAGATAACACATCCCATCAACGGTGACTCCTGCCATGTGTCCAGGCCGGCCTGGAATGGGTCCCATCATTAGCCGTAGTGACTTTTGTTTTTTTTGGGGGGGGGGGGGTTGTACAGTGCTGCACGCTAGACACTTTACTTAATGTTATTTGAAACCAGGCTTTTGTTATTAACCGGGCCCTGTTTTTTTGCCACAAAATGACATAATGTAAAAATAAAATAATACGCAGCACTTTTGATTATGGAGTTTTATTGTTGTGGCATAATCAGCATGCACTCCGTCTGCGTTGTTGGCGGTCTTTGTCTCTGTAGCCACTAGAGGGCAAGCGAGTGACGTGGAAACCACGCATAAATGCGTCCTCATTGCATTCCAATGGCGTTTGTTAAGGAACGGCATTCTCATTATTAACTGAACAAAATGTAAAGAGTCAAAAGTAATAATGTCAACCATATATTTTACAAAATAAAAGGTCATAATCCATCATAATTTACCGTTTAACCAGTGTAAAAAGTTTATGAAACACAAACGTCCAGATTCCTTAATCTATAACATGATATGAAACTATGAAACAGCATAAGCAACATAACTCAAATGCCACACACTGTCACCACTGATCAAGGTTTATTTAAAAAGCAAAACAAAACGTATGTAACGGAAAGATATTCGCATTGTTACTATAATAAGACCTCTGCCACGATCGTCTTCCCCATACTTAGGATTCCATCCTTCGTGCCCCCAGCCCCCCATGAATATACAAACACACGACCTATCTTCTCTCCACACACTAAACACAACGTGAAGCTCAGACGTGCGACTAATGTTGTGCACTCCTATGACGTCAAAACCCCAAGTTAAGTCATGTTACTTAACCAAATTTATCCTGCCTCCCTGCGCCGCACTTTACGCAAATAAAAAACTGCGAATCACAAGTGTTCAAAATATTCCGCTGTAGCTCTAACATTTAGGCATAATAAATTACACTTATTTTTGTACATTTTGTTTGCTTTTTTCAAAAGGTGGATAGTTTTTGCAAATTTGACAAGTTAGAGTTTTGTCTCAGAATAACAGTCAGTAGACCTTGGACCCATAGAGGTATTTTTTCTTTTCTATTGGGGAGTTTTTGATTCCCCTCGCCCACTGTCTTCTGCCATTCTGTCTTACCTTTTCCCCTGGCTCACATACACAATTTTGTATAAACAATGTGATAATGGATTAGCCATACACACGCTTGTCAAGTGCCTTGAGGCACTACATAAAAATTAAATTAATTAAAATTTGAAAGATTCCAAAGCTTGGAAATTGCCTTCTCTCTCTATAAAGGCTGGACCATCATTATTAATTAGAAGCCAGCTGATGTGGTCTTTGTCACAAGTGGAAAGCCTGAAGGTCACTCCAGTTTCAGTCAGCATTGAAACCTCCTATTTTGGAATAAATGTTGCCATGGTGACATCCAGGCCAAGCCCCACCCTACCGGTGAGCTGCTGTCTTTCCTGCTACTGGTTCTTCAAAAGCCTTGACTGATGCCAGAAACAGAGGTGGCTTGACAATGATTTAGTGGATGTGCAGGTGAATGGGGGGGTGACAGGTGGGTTAAGCTCCCAGAGACATATGGGTGGCTGCGCCATGATACAGGTTAAAATAGAATTCAGTGACATCTGACGCTGACTCTAATATATCCCACGGTGTGATGAGATGAAGTCATTATCCTGTCGTGTTCTCACATTCCGTCTCGACGGGCAGCATGGGTCCTTGTTCTGTAACCAGTCCCTTTTCACAGAAAATGAACTTCACAGATAGACTGATCGGCGGCTGGGTAGCGATGTAGGAGGGGGTCTTATCGCTGGATTAACGAGATTGCAGGACCAGATTAAATCTTCTGATTGACAAAAGAGTCTGCTTTGAAGTTCAGTGTCACACATCTCAACAGCCTTCCTGTGTGGGTTCGTATCGTATCCAGCCAACAGGTCACGTTACCTTAAAGTAACGCTGCTGACGACACTGCAGCGGTAGGTCTCAGCGACAACGATGAGACCAACTACAGGAATGATGTGAACCACGTGGCCATGTGAACGAACGTGAACAAAACAAAAGAGATCGTCGTCGATTTCAGGAGATCGCACAGCCAACGCCCCCCTCCCCCCACTGAGCATAAATGGTACTATTGTGGGAAAGGGTGAGCAGCACCAGATTCTTCGGGGTGTACATCACATAGGACCTCTCTTGGTCAAAGAACACCACATCACATAGGACCTCTCTTGGTCAAAGAACACCACATCACTGGCAAAGAGAGCCTTACAACACCTCTACTTTCTCTGCAAACTGGAGAGCTAGTGCCTCTTAAACCCGCCCGGCTCACAAAGCAGTCAGCATTCTGGGAGACCACACCCACCTCTCTTATAACCTTGTCAGTCTCCTGCCATCTGGGAGAAGGTACCTGAGCCTCTACGCCTGGTCCACTAGACTGAGGAATAGTTACTTCCACCAAATTGTCAGGTTGCTGAACACTTTCCCCCCCCCCCCCCCCCCCCCATTCCCCACTGCCCCCGAAAAATCTGGGCTATAACGCGCACCCACCCATACCCAGCACTAGACACTTTACTTACAGCTGCGGAAAAAATTAAGATACCGCCCTGCTTTTTAAACAAATCTGCATTTTTAAATCTTTGTTTGCTGCTGCTGTCTGCATTTGCACTCGGAATCTACCATATTTGCATTGCCTTTTGTCTATTGCACAAAGTATATAATTTTATTTTTGCATAATTTCAATCCTCTGTGTGTCCTCAACATATGGCAGAATTGACAATAAAGACTTGAGTTTGACGTTTTCACTTTGAAACTCTGAAATATCATAGTAAAACTGTATAGAATGACAACTCACTGCAGGATTTTTGGTGGATTTCTGCAGATTCTTCATTTCAACTCTTAATAAAGTTTATATTTCATCTACAATGCTGCGGTCCAGAATCCAATGTGCACCCTTGGGGCTGAGACCTAAAATCTGCAGGGCACAAGCTCTCAAGTCACCTTTAGAATTTCACTTTGGCAAAATTAGACACACACTTCATTTTATTGATGAGCCCATTATACTGTTGCTGAAATATGGACCAAAACTTAGATGAGACAGGTGAAGGCTTGTAATGGAGACCAAAGTTTTTTACAGCTGTTCAACTGATTACATTCAGAATGAAATTCAGGACAAAACCTGGGCTTTTTCCTACTTCAACTGCTTATTACGGCCATATTCACATAAATACTGTAACAGCTCTCTGTGGCCCCGTACAGGAAAAGTAATTGCGACATGGATGGACGGATAGATTTGCAATTCTAAGGAGACTTGGGGCCGTAGGCAAAAAATTCCATAGGGCCCTCCAATGCACCCCACCCAACATGGTCAAATTTATGACCATTATTTTAGCGTTTAGTATAATATCAACAAAATTTAATAAACACTATTCCTTCATCTTCACACCTGTGTATATGATATAGTAACTAGGTTGGCCAGGTTGTGTTATCATAGCTAGGTTATGCAATCGCAAGTATGCTAAGATATCATAGTTAGGTTATTCTGTAGTAGCGGGCTATCGCACTACAGACTCAACTATCAACTAAAAACACGCAATAGTTTCCATCACATGGACTTGGGGCGCGGTTACCTGCGTCACGGGACAAGGCCGCGCGCAGAGGTACCGCGGTCTGTCGCGCGGTTAATCTTAGCCGGCGGCACAGCTGAAGTCAGCTAACAGTAAGGACTGTCCTTAGCTGGTCTCCATGGCTTCCCATGTGCTGGCAAAATCACCCTCAATTAGATAAAAGCTTCCATTCTGTGGTGGATGTCGCTAATTGTCCGCGCACGTGATGTCTTGCATGGGTAGGCATTGTGCGCCAGTTATATTTTTATAATTTATTTCTGACAATATCTGTGTTAGGAGGAATGAGATTTCAGTGTCCGCCCCTTGAATCAGATGAGCGCACTGTAGTATCAAATATATCGATATTTATATCGGATCCTGCAATTATGAGACGCACGTGTTATGTAACCGAAACTACATCATTTCACTGTGCCATGATAAGTGTTGTTTCCCGTCATATGGTCCTATGTGTAAGCGGGACAGGTGAGTATGTAGGGGGGGGGGCATTAACGCTCGGCTCCTGTTACTGTGCATAGTATTCCGTATTGAATCTCAGGGGAATGTCAGCCTGTCATCCCGGCCGTGCGATCACTTACATTCTTACACAAGTTAAAGGAAATATTAAAGATCTATTACATCTCTCCGGGTTACCCACCCCCCCCCAAAAAAAAAAAAAAAACGGGAAAACACTAAAATCCCGCGGTCGGCCTTAACTCCCCGGCCGCCGAGGCCCCGCGGCCCCGTGATCGTCGTGCCCCGGGCCAGCCGCCCAGCTATATTTAACGATCTCCGTGGCCATAAAAGGTCCGGGAGGCGGCATCCACATTCCGCCGAGAGCCAGCATTATTTTTGCTTCGCGGTCGGCATCCCCGTCCGCCGATTTGGCAGGCTCTCACCGTCCGCTTTCCAGCTTTTGGAGTGGATCGTCTCTCTGACATCTTTCTACCCAAGGAGAACACGTTGTCACAGGCAAGTAAAACTTTTAAAAAATGTTTTGCTATCGAGGTTAATGATCGCAGATTATGTAAAACCAGGCGTATGATTGTAAGCGCATCGCTGCTGCAGTCTCGGTAATTAGGCCTACATAACTTCTTAATTGCTTCATACAGTACTCATCATTTTACGTGTGTGCACAGCTGAGTCCTATAATTTAAAAAAATCCTTTTTGATTGTAATTTACTTTGATTGCATTTTTACACAATGTGTCAATGAAATCGATGTTTATTTTTATTACTTAATGTCATGTTTTATATGCTGCTGTACAGTACATTCAAATTTCTGCTAATGACATTTCTAACTAATAATCTTAACCCGTCCAATTGATCTAGCCTGCCATCCATGTACTGCATCACTTGGGGGTCCAAGTAAAAAATAGTTTTAAAAGGTCACACTGACAAATCCGTACAACACTGTTCCGCGGATTGTCATTGCAATGGGTGATAACGTGTATTTATTGCCGAAAGAAACCCAAACACCTGAAATGACGGCGACAATTAGCTTCACCACTACTAAATCGTTAACAAGAGTCGACGAGGCGCATTTCGTAAGCCGTGATCATTAACGGAGACGTTAATGGATGCTGAATGGAAACGCACAGGGCTGCCGGAGACTCGGAACGGCGCAGGATGTCGGGATCCCTGCCTTTCTACCAGAAACATCACCGCCACTATGACCGCGCTTACCGCAGCAAGGAGCTGCAGTCCGCGGTTAGCCAGTACCGCCAGTCCAGCAGTTACGCGGCGCAGAGTAGCGCAAGCAGCATCAGCAGCAGAGGGTAAGGGGGCTGAGTACTTGCGGTGCTGGCCTGTGTCGCTGAGTTTTTTTTTTTACCTGTCCCGTACTTACCTGAGAAACAGGCACAGGATGAGTCTGACTGAGCACCCACTTCCATTCTAGCAATCCCTCCTTCTCTCAACTAACCACCTGGATGTCTCCAAACCTCCTACTCAATCCTTGACATGAGCCCCTTCTTCTTCTCCCCTTGACTTACACCACTAAAAAAGTTGCTATTCATTCAGAAACGACTTTTAGCTCTAATTAGAACATTTAACATGGGCTTCAAGCTTCGATAATCTTTAAATCATCTCTCATACTTATAATGATGCACAATAGTCAAAATTACCAGGTTTAATAGGTGTGACTGAGCAGGGAAATTTGTAAATTGGCACTCCAGGACTAGAATTAAGGAACCCTTCTGTAGGCAGTGCTTGAAGTCGGCTGGTACTCACTGTACTGGTACTCACTGTACTGGTACTCACTCTACAGTACCTCTTTGTTTTTCTATCAATATTTGCCGGTATTGAACAACAAGGAGAGTCACAGCACCTGGTATTGAATAACATTGGCAGTACCGGCACCTGGTACTGAATAACATTGGCAGTACCGGCACCTGGTACCGAATAACAAGGAGAGCAACTGCACCTGGTACCGAATAATGTTGGCAGTACCAGCACCCAGTACTTTTTCACAAGGGGAGTACCTGCACCCTTTTCCCCCCACTTCAAACACTGGCTTTAAGACATACTTTGAGTTGAGTTTTATGGTTGTGTTAGGGTGAGATATTTCATATCTGCACTGCAACTGTACCCAGAGAGACGACAGATGAATTTGAGAATATGTCGAATCCCACTGAGATGGCCAGCATTGGTTTGTTTTAGGATCCGATGGTCTTCTGATGGTTTTGTAATGGTGCATGACACAGCAGCTGGTGCTAAGATGTTTTGGTGGCCAGTTCCGGTTTTTGGAAAGTTAGAATGATTTTCGTAGTTTCCTCCAGCTTCAGGGTGAACTGGAACTGGACCTGACACTGTTGTATAGTAGTGATCAGCCTCTCTTCTGCCTAAGAATGGTATAGATTTTTAAGTTTGACTTATTCTTCATGACTGAATTGTTCAGTAAAGTATTAACTGTGATATTCATTGACAATAAAAGAAAAGCAGTTTGGTTTTAGCCTGACCTGAGTGAACATCTAACATGCCTGTTTTGTAATCCCTGTGTGAGCACAGTGACCTCTGTAAAGGTCATGGTTGAAAAGCCTGTGCTGTGACTTCAGCAGCTTCGGGTGACACAGCTACCAAAGGTCAGCAGTTCAGGTCAAACCACCAGCAGTGATAAGTTTGGAGCTCTGTATCTGTGACTTTATGGTGATTCCTTGAATGTTTTTGTCTTGAGAGAGGAATGTGTTGACCCTTTTCAGGGTTTGGCCATGCCAGGAGAGGATCAGAGGGTGTGTCGGGGTAGGATAGCTGCCTGTGTTACCGCTCTGGTACATGGTTGGTGTTTATCATGGAATAAACCTCTAAATCCAGTCCGATCAAGGCTATTGGCATCCTGGTGATCCAGCCAGTAGGGTTGCCTCACCTCTGTGGTTTCCAGAAGAGCAAAACGGTAACTCGGAACCAACAAGGTCACAAATGGACTTCCATATAAAAGGAATCTCTCAGAGCAACTGATCAACTATTAAAATAACTATTTGATAGAACTGAGGTTTTAATTACGTTGTGACTTATGTGTAGACAAATCGTGCTGTTAATCCTTCACTATATGTAATGAATTTTAATTGATATCTTTTATTTTTGAGAGAGAACTTTCTTTTTGATAGAATGGCATTATTGAGTTTGGGTTTGCCTTAGTTTAAGGTAAAGTGGTTTGGCCTTTCACAGAATAAACTAGTAAAGTATATCTGATCTGATCCCAGAAGGAAATTCACGGATATTCCCCTCCGGGATATTGTTTCAGTGTTTGGTGGATTAGGTCCTGAATCAATGCCGTAGTTGATCCTCGGGTAGATTCCTGGTACAAGGACAGAAGCTCAGTCTATCTGAAGAGCCTCCCCCCCCACCCCCCCGGCCCAGGTGTCAAGGCCTTTGTTTTACAGCTGGCGGGAGACTGCAGTGACGTTAGGGGACAGCTGGTCTGCGCTCCAGTAAGCTGGCTCGGTTTAGCGGCTGCTAACTGGCTGATTGATGGGGGAGAATGTTGCAGCATGACCCCCGCGGGCAGAACCGGGTCTGGGTTCAGGACTTCAGCACCTCGGGTGGCTGAGACGGGTTCGGACCATGCTGGTTAATGTTGGTCACCGGTCCGCCATATTTCGATTTATTTTTATACAGCCCCTTTCACACCAAGGTGCTTTACATGGGTGTGCTGCGGTACATTACAATGTCATCACGGGAGAACAATACAAAAAACAGGGGAAAGGACAGGAACAAAAGAAAGAGAGTCAGACGACAATGGAGGAGAGAAAGCAAATACTCACAAGTAGGGAGAGTAACATTACTGAAACAGACAAGAGTAACATTACTGAAACAGACAAGAATGGACATGCTTGCTAAAAGGTAGGT
>JAODKE010000099.1:323816-360366 GCA_026779605.1 Mormyrus hasselquistii
CGTGGTACATTAAGAACAGTGACATTTTGGTCTCCAGTGGCCAAGAACAATAAGAAGGCAGTGAGAGTCTCACACTGTCGTGGTCAGAGGCCCCCTTACTGTTTTCTATAGTGGTGAGGTTGTTAAACAGGAAGGTGGCAATAAAATCAGCAGACCAGGGTGGGGGTGCCTTTCGAGGCTCCTTTTCCCCATGATACACCTCATCTTCAATGAAGGACAATTTTTGCTCTGATGGAGCCCTTGGGTTACCGGTTAACTACTGTCGCTTATTATGATTCCCTTAGCTGTTCCGGAAAAGAAAACAACTTGCTAGTGTGTTAACCAGCCGCGACAATAGAGGCAAAATCACAATGTTGAATTATGGGATCCCCTGCTCTAAATAGTTAGCGGGGGGGACTAGACACTCACCAGCACTCTCTGTCGCCCCCTAACCCACCCAGATCTACGAGAACGAGGAGCATCACCGGCGGATGAATGAGGACAGCCTGCAGCACGCTCCGGAGTTCGTGATCAAGCCGCGCTCTCACACCGTGTGGGAGAAGCAGAGTGTGAGGCTGCACTGCACCGTGACTGGCTGGCCGGAGCCCCGCGTTGTCTGGTGAGCGCCCCCTGCTACTTACACTGGGGTAAAACATAACCTGGGAAAAGAGCGGGAAATTGTGTAACAAATAAGAATTTTATAAGGCGGTATTTGTTTATATATTTACTCTATATATTATTTATGTAGTATATGTACTTCCATCCATACATACATCTTCTGACTGCTTATGCAGAAAAAGACATTGAATCCACAATCGCGGAAGTGTGGGAGTATGGGGCTATCCACTGAGCCACTGTGACTCCTATGCTTATTAACCACTACTCCCTCTGCTGGCCGCTTTAGGACTTTATGTTTTGGCAAAGACCATAACGCAGTTCTTGGAAAGCGTGGGTAGCCTCTGAGTAGCCTCTGAGTAGCCTAGAAGTAGCCTTTCAGGTCAGAAGCTGTGCTGCCGGATGTTGGTTCTCGCTGGACGCAGCCGGGGTTCATTTCCTGGAAGGGCAATGGCGTTGCTGGAGCCGCACACAAACAGACCAGGCTGGTACACTTGTGTGGCCTGTTTTAGAGTTTGAGTGCTGTGTGTCACCAATGGGAAGGTTTATCTGTAGGAAGTGCTAATTGGCTGGCAACTTTACAGATGGTCTCGTTGACCTGGATAATGACAAGCGACTAGACAGCTGTGGGGAAGCACACAAAGATCTTCATATTTTCAGGCGGTCACTTGTGCTGATTTCTGTCTCCCAGCTACCTGGGATTCTTACATTATCTCTTCTTTTCCAGCTCTTGTTCTCCTCAGACTTTTATTCGCATGTCTGCTGATATTCTTCACCTCCATTGCTTGTCTCTTTTCCTTCCTCCCTTTCTTCTGTCCCCCCTTATCCCTGAGCAGGTACAAAAACAATGTCACTATCGATCCGCTCGCACATGCGGGCAAGTATAAGATCGAGAGCAGCTACAACGTCCACTCGCTGGAGGTTAACAGGTAGGCTGATAGTGGCCTCGGCGCCCTGCCGCATCTTTTTCCGCTGCTTTCCAGCCGCGATTATAGCCACAAGTTCTCCTGAGAGCGATACACAGTTACATCTGCTGGCCGCGACACGGAATTCTTTAGGAAACATTCTAATAGTGGTCACGTGTCGGCCGTCACGGCAACACGATCCACACTATCTCTCCATGCTTGTGGCTCTCCTGATAGGTGCGGCTCAGGGTTCTGTGGCATCGGCTGAAGCGAGCCAGGACACCGTCCCCCTGGCCTTTTACTTTTCTAAGATTGCATTGATTGAACGAAATATTAGACCCTTCGGTACGTGAGACTAATCATCAGCTTTAAAGTGATTGATCTGACAGGCTATTCTCGCAAAGCTAGCTGTGTACTATGTGAAATATAAGCTTGCTGGCTTTTCTTCAAGGGAAATCCAGGGGACAAGTTAGTCGATCTAGTTCAAAATGTTCTGGTTCCAGTTCGCAAAGGAGAAACCAGATGGTTCTGCCTCATTCCACCTCGATGCTGCTTGGCATGGTAGCAGAAAAACATTTTGAGTACCCCCCCTGTCTTTTCCTAACCCCCCACCCCCATCCATACCCCGATAACAAAGAGGTCATCTAATTATACCACAACGGCACTCCAAAAGGAATTCTGCCCCGATAAAGGGCAGTTGTGGTTTATTTTTGGCCCAGGTCAGACTAGAGTAGCTGATTCGTGGCCAGGTTTTTAAATATTATGGGGTTGTACAGTATGGAAAAATAAACGCAGTCCTATAGGCCTTACATGGTCATGTATACAGTGCAATGTGATGTTTATTTATCCTGCCTCTAGTTCTAGGTTGCTTTGTAAAATCAGTGACGACGGAGCGCAATTGATCTTTGGATGTTGAGATCAATTACATCCCCTAGATTTTCTGAACTGGGCTGCCTTCACTGCTTGCTACACCAGTTGCACCAGTTGCAAATTATATATTAAATTACTACAGCGGTTCCTCCTCCATAATTTAAAACTTGGACTAAGTGTAGTCTTTTGGGATATCTGTTGCCCTGGTCTTTCATAAAAATGGAGAAAAATGTGAAATGTGTGGATTTCTTTCTCGTGTCACGGTAAGATTAACCTACACTGCCTGATTACCGGATGATGATCATGTGACATGCATTACATCATCCTTCTTACGCGTCGGTTTTTGCTACCGTCTGTGGTTATGAGATCCGTCACATCGTCGGGCATTCATTAGGCATGCCTCAGAGGGTCCTCGGCCCGAGCCCCAAGCTGTCACGCGTCTTCCTCTCCCCTTTCAGATGTGATTTCGATGACACCGCGCAGTATCGCGTGTCCGCCATGAACTCCAAGGGGGAGCTCTCTGCCTTCGCCTCCATCGTGGTGAAAAGTAGGTCCTCGGAGCCCTCTGTCGCCCCCTAGTTCTGTCACATGACATTGCACGTGACTTGGATTCCTGGTAGCCAGAAGCCCCCTGATCTGAAGTGCTTGTAGTGACAGAACCTGACAAGACGTTGGATGAGGTCATGTTAGGACCACAGAGCCGTGGATCTCATTCACCTGTGAGTCACTAGTTAGTGTGGGGGTGTGTAGCTCAGCAGGTTGGGATGCTGCTCAGAAGGTCACTGGGTCGAATCTCGGTCAAATTTTTGATGCCACAAGTTGTGTTTAGGCTTCTCCAGTTTGTATGGCTGTACATTGGTTAAAGTGGTCCAGTTTCAGTATAGTTTACAGGAAGATTACGATCAACCTACGGTCATCCTTATCCTGAAATGGGCAGATCTCGACTGGTGAGCACGTTCTGGGGATCGTTATGGGACTACGCATCCCTGCTCTGTCCCAAAGCTCTGTTTGGCAGATCTGGCCTTTGCCTGGGATTGCCCATTGATTTTTCAGTAACCTCAATCCAGAACACGCCCTCTTCTAGGTCACAAGCTTGTTCTGGAATCGGTACTAAAACCACCCGACGCCAGAACACGCTCAGATTTACAAAGTAAGGTCTGTTCCGTCGTCATCAAATCAAATGACCTGGATGCATACAGGGAGACCAGAAGCTTCATGACCACTTTGGCCAGATTC
The DNA here is from genome assembly GCA_026779605.1 of Mormyrus hasselquistii. Taxonomy (NCBI): domain Eukaryota; kingdom Metazoa; phylum Chordata; class Actinopteri; order Osteoglossiformes; family Mormyridae; genus Mormyrus; species Mormyrus hasselquistii. The sequence goes on from JAODKE010000099.1 coordinate 327,422, forward strand.
AAAACCTGCAAATGGATGAGAGAACTAGACCATGTGACGGCGTAGAGTCAGCTGGATTTAAGCACGCAGTTACTGCACTTTATGCTAAGAAAAACATTCGCAGCTCTCAAACAGTTTGGTGTAGTGCACAATATAAAGAGCATAATGGGTGTCTTGGTAATACTCACACGATCATCTCACTATTGCTGCATAATGTGTGCAGTTCAATGGTCTTGCTTTTGTTCGTAGGGTTCAAAGGAGAAATAGATGAGTCTCTCCCAGCTCCTAGACCGCGTGAGTATCTGTGTCAACTCTCCTGTTTGACACGTATGAATGAATGGTGCATTATCGAATTAACATTAGCGCCCTTCGTGTTTAGTGCAATTGGGTTCTGCCTCACATCGATGTGATCGGATGATACAATTTAAAGAATCTCGATGCCCCTGTGACATCAATGGGAATGAGAGCATGCTGGGACTGCAGACCCTGTCCCGTTTGTGCTGTGTGGTGGGTCACATGACCACATGAACGCTATCCAGTCATGAGATCAGGGAAACTGCAGTCAGTAAATGAGCTGATTTTGATTGGCTCTCTAGCTCTCTTGGCTGATAGGGGGACACTGAATCTAGACGTAACTCTTCATTATGCTTATATACATCATATTCATTATGCTCATTTCATATTATATTCATTTAGACTTTTTAGACTGTTTGATATGTATATGAACATAGTGATACTAAATTAACTCTTGCGTATATGTAGAACATAGTTTTAACAGCAGCTATGGTATAATAATCAATACTTATGTAAAGGGACATATACTTTTTACAATTTATCATAATCAGCTTTTATTCCTTTGAAATCTTTATTCCCTTTCTCACATTTATTGAACACGCAATACTATATGAACACAGATATGTGAGCAGGTGAGGCCCTTGCAGTTTTAAGGACAGGGTTGAAGGACTTAGTTCCAGGAGCCTTGACAAGGCAGCCAGGCAGATAAGAATGTAAGGACAGGGTTGAAGGACTTTAGTTCCAGGAACCTTGACAAGGCAGCCAGACAGATAAGAATGTAAGGACAGGGTTGAAGGACTTAGTTCCAGGAACCTTGACAAGGCAGCCAGACAGATAAGAATGGAGCTAACAAGGAACAAAGAGGCGAGCCGATGAGAAACGTTGACGTTGGCGTAGGGACGTCACCCGCGGAAAAGGCTCTTTTCCTTCGCATGCGGGGAATCCCTGTTCAAACAGACCTAATAAACGGGAAAGTTCTCCTACCTTAAGGTGTCTGCAGTTTAAGTCTGTCTGAACTTTTTGACTCCCGCAGTCTTTTGGTGCGGCTGAGGAGCGATGAGCCTGAATCATAACATGCGTACTGACTGCTCCGACCTGTCTCTGAGCCCCTCACACGCCGGCGTTCCTCAAGGGCTATGAATAATCTCATCGCTGTTGGGTTAAACTTCCCCATTCAGCATCAAAACCCTTCTCCCTTTCTCCTTGATCCTTGATCACCACCCCCATCGCCCCACCGCCCCCTCGCCCCACCGCAGCCGGCTTCTGCTCTGAGTACGGCATCACCTTTGAGACGCATATCGTGGAGACGTTCGACGTGTCGTTTGGCCGTGAGGGCGAGACCATGAGCCTGGGCTGCACCGTCATCATCTATCCCACAATCCAGCGCTACCAGCCTGAAGTGCAGTGGTACCGGGACGGTAAGTGGAGAGGCGGCCATCTGGAGAGCCCATCGGGGCCCTTAAATCCACCCGCCTCCTGTGAAGACAGGCGTGACGAAACAGAATGACACAGCAGTAGAGACGTTGGAAGGACTGCTAATGATTTCACATGGTCCTGGTCTTGGATTATTTTTACTTAGCACATGATAAAATATCACGCTGCCTGTTAACACGTTTTTGTAAACCTACATAAATGCTTGGTTTAACATTAGACGCAGACTTACCATTGTTCAATTTTTAATGCTACAGTTTATGAAGTACAGAACGTGCTAGTTATTTTTACGGATACGCCTGTTTTGCGCGGAGGATGCCGGTCGATGTTTGCGCTTGCGGCCGGGTGACCGAGGTCGGTCTCTCTGTCACCCCCTTGTGGTCACAGGCGTCCTGCTGGAGCCGTCCAAGTGGGCGCACATGCACTGGAGCGGGAACCGCGCCACCCTGACCCTCACGCACCTGAACAAGGAGGACGAGGGCCTGTACACCCTGCGGGTCTCCACCAAGTCTGGCTACGAGACCCACTCCGCCTACGTGTTTGTCAGAGGTGAGGAGCCTCGGCGTGGTGCCAACACAGGAAGTGAAGCTGACGGTTCACCCTGTTCTTCTCGGTCTGCAGCTTCCTGTCATTGGATGACGGCAGCCAATCATGTCAGTTAAACAGGAGATAGCTGACAGTAATCCCGCCTGTCATGGGCTTTCCATTGCCATTCTGTCCTGTTACCAGTTTCATTAGTTGTGTTGTAATTAGTAAAGTATTGCTGCTTAATCCATAGCTTTACATATAAAAAATAGTCACAAAATGTGGGAATTTTCTGGATGGAAACAAAAAAATAGAGCTTTATTAATAGAAAATTCTGTATAAATTACAAAACATTGCTTTTAACAATGCAAAGGCATTCATGTGAATATGTTCATGACTTTGCTGTAAAGGCAAATGAGATCATAGACAGCATTATGTTGCATTATGGGCAGTTTGCCGATGTCGACATGAAATGGTTTTAAACGGTGAGAGGAGAATAGGATTATTCTTGAAAAGAATAACAGCAGGCAGGGCAGGACCTGCACTGTCACCCCTGAGATGGTGAGATCAGGGCAGGACCTGCACTGTCACCCCTGAGATGGTGAGATCAGGGCAGGACCTACACTGTCAACCCTGAGATGGTGAGATGACTGAGTCGTTGTTCCAACATATTAACAATAATTCTACTTATTTAAATGAAACAGCTTCTACTGTGTCATTCGTTGACCCATCACTTCGTAGTTTGTGTTGCCAGCTGGTTAATAGCCGCCGTTAATTAAACCTGGAATCCTCTGACTATTGCAGTCATTTCCTTCTAATGTGGATGGACTGTAATGACACAAGACTCTGCACTTATCATTAAAGTCACTAATGGCAAAGCATCCAGAACCAACAGTCTGTAATATTCCAAAAGCCGCTGGGTGCCATCGGCATTTTTGGCGCGATCGAAGTGTTAAAGCAAACACTCCCAGCTGGGTTCATTACCCTGTGTATGAAGGTTAAAAATGGCTGTGAAGGCTGTGGTTTGGATGACATGGACCTGACTGACACTTGGCTTGGTTTCATCATCGTCTGGCTGCCACGTCGTTGAGGGGTTGGGTTTCGCTCTCAGGCTGCGAGGCCGTGTCTAATTCTATCTACAGAGGTCACTCTGTGTTTAGTGTTACCTTAAAGCACTACGAGAACCTAACATCCTGTACTGTAATACGGTGTGTGGTTACAACTAGAGTCTTAATCCCGCCCACCCGTGTGTGTGTGTGTGTGTGTGTGTGTGTTAGATGCGGATGCCGAGCTCCAAGGAGCCCCCACAGCCCCCCTGGACGTGCTGTGCCAGGATGCCAACAAGGATTACGTCATTGTGACATGGAAGCAGCCGGCTGTGGACGGGGGGAGCCCCATCCTCGGCTACTTCGTAGACAGGTCAGCCCCAGACGTCGCATCTGCGGGGTTCAAAGTCAAACCAGAAAGGAGACGGGTTGAAGCCAATGGAGCAGCAGGTGGCGTGATGGTTAAGGGTACAGTCTTGATGAAGCAAGACTACTGGTTCATTCCTAAGCTATAGTTAATTGATGCGAGTAATAAATGATTTGCCATCCTGTGGCCGAGCACGAAATTGTAAAATACGATGACTGGCAAAATGGGAGATCTTCCTATTGGTTGGTATCTGGTAGGAAGGGACAGGAATTTCCAACGTTGCAAAAAGTTCAAAGGTCTCCCACAAAGATCGTGAATGGAAGCCCTTCAAAAGAAACGTATGCTGTCTGTTCGTTCGTCATAGATGTGAGGTGGGCACCACTCACTGGATCCAGTGTAATGACACTCCCGTAAAATTTGCCCGGTTCCCTGTGACGGGCCTGGTGGAGGGGCGCTCCTATGTCTTCCGGGTACGTGCCGTCAACAAGTCGGGCATGAGCCACCCGTCCCGGGCCTCGGAATCCATTGCCGCCATGGATCCTGCAGACCGCGCCCGTATGAAGGGTCATACCACGGCTCCTTGGACTGGACAGATCATTGTCACAGAGGAAGAACCCGTAGGTATGAAGTACAAGCCTGTTAATACCAATCATATTTAGTCTACTTCACAAGTTAAATACCTTTATTTATTTATTGAAGCATTGGGAACAAGATAATCAAAAGAATTACAGCATCACAGACAAACATAACTGCACTATGAAAGTTGGGGGAAAAACCACAAATGGTAAAAATTGTAGTATGTATGGAACAAAATCCTTTGGGTGTTCAGTACCAACTAGCTACTTAATCCTGCTGAGCATCATCACTTTATACAATCTAAGAAATAGTGTGTAAGGAGTTAAACGCAAAAACATTGTGTAATCAGGATTAAAATCCCATGCTGAAGGACTGTGAGCTCAATATGAACGGTCCAATTTTATCCCTTCAGAGGGTGTGGTGCCAGGAAAACCCCAGGATTTGGTTGTAACTGAGGCTACTAAGAACTACGTGGTCTTGAGCTGGAAGCCTCCTGGACAGAGAGGGCATGAGGGCATAATGTACTATGTGGAAAAGGTAAGAGACCATCTGTTCTCGTGGTCCCATTAATGAGTAACATCTCATGGAAATTCTGGGTAATGGAGGAAAGAATAAGGGATGTTAAGCCTGTATGAGGAGGCAGAAACCCACTGATTCAGTTCTTTTGCTGAGCTTTGTGGGTGTGGTCAGTCTCTTTGTCAAGCTTTGTGGGTGTGGCCTGTTCTCCTGTCAAGGTCTGTGGGTCTGGGAAGTTTTCCTGTTGATCTTTCTTGGTGTGGTCATGACATATTGTCATTAGCTCACCATAGTCACATGTTCTCCATGCTTAAACTGCTCCACTTCGTGTGTTTCAGTGTGTGGCTGGCACAGACAGTTGGCAGAGGGTCAACACTGATATCCCGGTCAAGTCTCCCCGCTTCGCCCTCTTTGACCTCTCGGAGGGCAAGTCCTACCGCTTCCGTGTGCGCTGCTCCAACTCGGCCGGAGTCGGGGAGCCATCTGAACCCACCGAGGCCACCGTGGTTGGTGATAAGCTGGGTGAGTTTCTTCAAGAAGACTGGCTGAAAACTACCCGTTGTTTTGAATCTTTAACCAAGAAATTTATAGTTAAGTCTATGTCCATCCACCAGATGCTACTTCCTAACCAGTGGGACAGTGAGTAGGATTATGCATATTAAAAAGCTGTGAGATTTCTAGGAATCACATTTATTCTTGCCATATGACACTATCCCATCACATGACAGGATGCAGTTATTGTGTTTGGGAGGAATAAACTGCTCCCCTCATCTCTAAACCGTCAACCCATCTGTTCTGAGGCAGCGAGAGCATTTGACATTCCTGAATCCTCCAGACATCCCCTCGTCTCCGGGTCGCGTGGTGCCCACAAGGAACACGGACACGTCGGTAGTGGTTTCCTGGGAGGCGTCTAAGGATGCCAAGGAGCTGGTGGGCTACTACATCGAGGCCACGGTGGCTGGCAAGGATGCTTGGGAGCCGTGCAACAACAAGCCAGTGAAAGGCACCAGGTATACTGAATGCTGAGGAGGGTGGGCTCACTGCTGACCTCACCGTGCCCTGTCTGGAGTGTGACTGGCTTAAGTATTCCTGAATGTTAACAAGGCCTCCTTTTTAGAATATTTGAACATAAGGAATTTACAAACGAGAGGAGGACATTCAGCCCATGAAGCTCGTTTGGGGAGAACTCAACTAATAGCTCAGAGTTGTTAAAATCTTATCTAGCTTTGATTTAAAGGAACCCAGGGTTTTAGCTTGCGCTACACTAGCAGGAAGTCTATTCCATACTCTAACTACACGCTGTGTAATGAAGCGCTTCCTCAAATTCATTTTAAAATGTTCTCCCGCTAATTTCCACCTATGACCACGAGTTCCAGTATTTAAACTAATATTGAAGTAGTAAGCACAGTCCTCGGAGACCAAACCAAACCAATTTATTTATAAAGCACTTATAAAAACAACCACTCGGCTGACCAAAGTGCTGTACATCATAAAACAAATATAAACACAACAAAAGAAAAACATAAAACACAACAAATAAAAGCAAAAGAATAATCAACCATGAGTCTCAGTCACCGCCTTACTGGATCGAAAGCCAAAGAATAAAAATGATCTTAAAAATGATCTTTTTTAAGATCTTAGTGATCGAGATGGATCCTATGGGTGAAGCAGTTCTGTTAAATAAGGAGGGGCACAGCCACTAAGGCACTTAAATACAAATAAAAGAATTTTAAACTGGATTCGAAACTGGACCGGAAGCCAGTGAAGCGAGGCTAAAATTGGTGTAATCTGCTTGCGCGTCCTAGTGCCAGTTAAAAAACGTGCAGTGGCATTCTGCACCCGCTGTAAACGCACAATCGAGGCTTGACTAATTCCTAAGAGAAGCGGGTTACAATAATCAAAACGTGAGACCCCCAGATAGGTCATACAGAATTTTTGCTCCTTAGAATACCGAATAACTGGTACAGGTTTGTTGGGAGTTGGGACGAAGAAAAAATGTGGACTGTCTGGGGGTCTCTGAGGACTGTGTAGAGAAACTCTGGGTTAGCATATAAAAGCCCTGACAGGAAGCTAAGCAACTATTTCCATAGCACCGTTTTCCTGACAGAGGACAGCCGGGATTCCCATCTCGCTGACAGCTTTTTCTGTGGGTCGCCCGCAGGTTCGTGTGCCATGGCCTCACCACGGGAGACAGCTATACATTCAGGGTGCGGGCTCTGAATGCCGCCGGGCTCAGCGGGTTCTCACAGGAATCTGAAGCCATCGAAGTCAAAGCTGCCATCGGTGAGTGCAGGCGGCGCGCAGAATTAGTGTGACAGCAGGCTGCCATCCGTATGGCTTCTAATCCAGAAAGAACTTTACTATTTAAAATGCAGATATCATGTTCATTGCCGGCTATTTTCACTTCCATGTACTTCCCTTTGGGTTCTTTAATGGTACAGATAATTGAATAAAAGACAACGTACAGTAGACTATTGTTTTTTACTTCATGGGAGTCGAGATATTTTCAGCTGCACGAAAATAGGTCTAATGTTGTATTTAGTGAGTATTACCGAATACTGTTGTACTTAACAAGTATTAGTGAGTACTCAGTCAGTACTCAATGTGTATTATATGTGTTAATTGGCCTCCATCTTGATGTTGCTTGTCCTTGAATCACTCATACTCTGCTGCTGCTTTCCTTCTCTTCACCGACTCCGTGTTCGCTGCTCCGCATCGCGTCAGTGTCCCCTTATCCATTCATTCTCTCACGAGTCCCCCCAAGTCATTCTGCACCATAGTAACAAGTCCAAACCGCGGTCACCCATCTCGCCCACCACTCCATCGCACGGCACGACACCCAGCACTTCCGGCACTCTTTCGCCTCGCACCCCTTCACTTCCGTGAAGAGCTCGTAGACTTCCGCTCGTTTGGAGTCATGTGACCCAGCATGGTCACACCTCTACCCTTTCAGCACCACCACTCCGTGGAGCATATTTTCGGCCACCTCTCAGTCTGAAAGGTACTCCGTCCTCCTTCCATTATCTCTCTCTCACCTTTTCCTTGTTATTATGGGACGCTAACTCCTCATTAATATGGCATCGCTAACGTGCATCCTTGTAGATGCACGGACTTTAAAGTAATTCCTTACTACAGAAAGAACCCGTCTAACAAATTACTGACTACTGAACCTGGCATGGTACTTTAATCGAAGCCTTTAAAACAGATTAATTAATATTAATACTATTTGTTAATTAAAATTATTTAAAACAATCCTCAAGAGTAAACAGTAATATTGACTTAGGATTTGAACATACCAGTCTACTGTGAGACGTCACCTCACACGACTGCCGCAGATGTAACGTTATTGAATATATTCTGCTTTTCAGGGGTTTCAATCGATCAATTAATTCATCTTTATTTATATAGTACTGCTTACACAGGGTTTACAAAGTGCATTACAACCATTAGAAAGAAAGGAATTAAAACAAGCATAACAAAAAGCACAAAAAATGGAATCAGTTTTAAACCAAAAAGTAAAATAAAATACAACAAAAAACCTGGGAATTTAACCACCCACATTCTTGGTAGGGGACTTTATTCGGGGGAGCAACTGCCCATCAACGTCAATAAAGAAGGAACTCGAAACCTCCTTCTGATCTATCAAATGTAAATATTACTGCAAGGCATTGTGGGAAGCCGAGACCAAATTGTTGGAGACAGCCAATACTCTCCCAGTGCTTTGATTCCAGTCGATGATGCAAACTGACGTCATGTGTTCGTCTTCTAGTTGATGAGTTGTTTCCATTTCGATCCTGTCGTTAGCACCTCGTTACCAGTGTACTGGCACTATCACAGACCTAGGAGGTCCCCTGTCACTAAGTCACTCACATGCTACTCCACCCAAGTGCTGCATGACCATCTTCAGTTTTTTCATGCTGGCCAAAAATGAATAGATGAAGATCAACTTCAGTGTGCTGTAACCTCGACTCTTGTCTAAATGAGTTTGCCTCTCTTTCTGCTGTTCCCTGCTAACTCCTGTAGGGGGCGGAGTACCTCATGGGGGTGACGCAGGTGGATTAACTGTGTACACGCCCCGCCAGACTAGCCAGCATGCGGCCACCTGGCACCCCCCCGACACGCTGCTAAAACAGCTCACTGAGTCTGCAGGCCCGGCCGGGGCTCCTAGCTCACAGTCAGTAGGGCCTGTAGTAAGTAAGGAGGCCCAAACCGGCAGTGCGGCCGCGGTCCCGGAGCTCAGTGGGCCGGCAGGGCCCCAGTGGACACGTATGGAGGCCCAAACCGGCAGTGCGGCCGCGGTCCTGGAGCTCAGTGGGCCGGCAGGGCCCCAGTGGACACGTAAGGAGGCCCAAACCAGCAGTGCGGCCGCGGTCCCGGAGCTCAGTGGGCCGGCAGGGCCCCAGTGGACACATAAGGAGGCCCAAACCGGCAGTGCGGCCGCGGTCCTGGAGCTCAGTGGGCTTGCAGTGCCCCAGTGGACACGTAAGTCCTCTGTAGGCACTTCAGCCACGACCAAGGAAGAGCAATCAAGCAATGACCCAGCAGGTGAGATTTACGTAAGCTGGATAATCTTTTTCAATGATACGTTTTCCATTTTTTGCCATTTATTCCTTTTTCATTTTTGTTTTTCCTTTTCTCATCTCTTTTTCCTCATCTTTTTTTCTCCATTTTGATGATAATTGTCCTTTACTGTAAAGTGGACAATAATGTTTCATCCCAGTTTATTCTCCCTTCCTAAAGCTAAATGCCAGCAGTGGGTAGATTAGTTGGTGTGAGTGGAGTTCTGTGGCCAAGAGCAACCTCTGCTATGTCACTGGCTTAAACCACCCAGATTTAACTGCCACATCTAAAAGTATGGATAGACAGGAATTTACCCTTCTATGAGAAATAGGGAAGCTTGGGGTCTGAGCACAGGATCAGCCGTTTTTCTGGCACCCAGCCCTGGAGCACTTTTTTGGGTTAAAGGCTATGCATTTGGGCCCAACAGTAATATCGTTGCCCTGCCAAGTACAAAATTTAAACCGGCAAATTTTTGGACAGATTCGTAACCCGCAGTCACACACCGGCCCAATGAAAACACCACTGGCCGTTAAACACGTTCGCAAGACACATAAATTTATTTCTTTGTTTCTAGCACTGTTTTCTCAGCACTTCATCTGAAGGACGGGCAGTTTCCAGATGTGGAGAGTTGTACGGACTGCGTAATGGAAGGCCGTGTACTTGCTGATTACATTTTCAATGGACTTACGTCTTCCTATATTTGCCCTGGTTACCAAGGCTTTATGACTATTTGCCGGGGTTGGGGGGTGAGGACTGCCACCAGGGGCGGGTTTGTTGTTTCTGGGGCTCCATTCACAAAGTCACTGCCTCCTCCCCAAGTGTAGTGACTGTCTGTGGCCAACAGGGGGCCCCCAAACCTAGGGTATTCTATACAAACACATACTGCCACTTTAGAGCGAATCAAAGGAGATGAGCTTAATCTCCAAGCTGCACCAGCAAACAAAAGGCCACACTACTGTTTTTCGTACCAAATGTTGATACCTAAACAATGACTATACAGTTGGTGTCATGGTTTCCAACATTTGATGAGGTACCTCATCAAGTTGTGCACAAGTGCGGTGACAACCATGCATGCAGCTTCAAGACTTTACATTGACAGGTTTAACCTAAAGATCCCAAAGGTCTAGAATGATTTATTTAAGGTAAGAAATATACAGTACAGTGCGCTGACATGAATCGTAAAACAGTCAACATTATTCCTGACAACCCCAGATTGTCGTGCGGGTTTGCCAGTATATTATAAATAAAGTTTCAGAAATGAACCTCCTGAATACTGCAGGAGTGATTTATGATGTGATGTGCAGACACGGGGTAATATTTCAAACATAAAAAAGCATCCACAGGAAGTTCAGTACAAGCTTCAGGCTGAAGTCATTGCGCCTCTGAATTTCGCTGGTGAAGACAGGATGTCTGGATGAGCACCACCTACCAATGCTAACACGCCTTAACCCCAAAGTACACCCATAGTACTCCTTCTCCATCCCGCAGCAGCCCAGAACTGGCTCCACCCAGAGAGAAGATGGAGGGGTGCCAGATCACCAGTGGCCAGCTGCCCAACATTTGCGTCTATCTGATGTTTCATTAGAGCTTCACCCAGAGGAGTTCCACACCCCGGTTAGCACTGTTCACACACTCTGAGACAGAGCACTCGAGTGTGTGTGCATGTAGTCTCACACTGTGGACATCAGATATTCCTTACTGTCGCCATTACATTTCCCAGAGTTCCTCAGGAGCTGCCCCAGCAGTGAGGGCATTGGTGTTACCAGGCTGAAACAGAAGGCGGTAATTCAGCATAAGAGTACTACCAGATTACTTATGTTTTGTTGGATGATTAGCTTTTGGTGTGGCAGCCACTGTTTAGTGACTCAAGTTGACTACCAGCTGCCCCAGACTCTCCCTTGGGTAGTCAAGAACCTCGAAGGTTACCTGTATAACATTTCTATAAGGCAAATATTGACATTATTTGTGAATGAAACGTGAATATTAGGCTCTAGGCTCATAGCATCGGACTCTGCATTGGATCAGCGTTTGTGGTAAATGGATGGGAGTGGACGGATGATGATTGTCCTTCAACAGATGGTCAAGCAGCACTTCAGCTCCCTCAGCCAGTTGAGTAGCTTCTTGCTACATGCTAATTGGCATTTTTCCCTCACCTCAGCATCCCCGGCGCCCCCATATGGCATCTGCTTGCTGGAGAGCGTCCGGGACTCCATGGTACTTGGCTGGAAGCAGCCGACCTTCATCGGCGGGGCCGAAGTCACCGGCTACTTCGTGGACTACCGGGAGATAGTGGCCGGAGTGCCGGGCAGGTGGCACGAGGCGAACATCAAGTCCATCAGCGACAGAGCCTACAGGGTGACTCACCGCTCCACGTTGATCTTTATTCATTCTGCACCTTGTCAACAGGGAAACAGGAGAAACATTCCTGTGTCAAAAACCAAAAAAAGCCCACAAAGATTGGTAGCCCACGTGCAAGGGCCTGCTGCTGTAGCTCTCAACTAGCTGCTACACCTCTTTCAGCTCCGTCTCGGTTTACAGGTGACGGACCTGAAGGAGAACAAGCTGTACCAGTTCCAGGTGCGTGCAGCCAACATGGCGGGAGTGGGAAACCCCTCTAAACCCAGCGAGACGTTCAGGTGTGAGGAGTGGACCATCGCCATTCCAGGTGTGACGATCTCCCACCAATTACTGAGCGCAGATTACAGGGTGTATGGCGTGTACAACCAGATAGCTGGCTGGTTACATGTGTAGGAGCCTTTTAAAGACCAATTGATAACCTCGATACAAGCTCTCTAGCATTGATAATGTGACCGGAGCTTGTTCGCCCATTTGTGTTCAACGATGATAGCTGATTGCTGATTGGCTCTACCAATGGCACTGCCCCCTGACCACAGGACCGCCCCATGACCTCCGGTTATCGGAGGTGCGCAAGGACTCCCTGGTGTTGCAGTGGAGGCCGCCGGTGTACCAGGGTCGCGACCCCGTAAACGGCTTCTACATTGACATCAAGGAGACAGAGGCCCCCGAGGAGGCGTGGAGAGGCGTCAATGAGAAGGCCACTAGCAAGACATACATGAAGGTGCACATGTCTACCAGCAGGGGGTGTAATGGGTTAGGAACTCGGGGGGGCTGTTTTTGTTTCTGTAAGAAAAGGCTTGGTACTGAAACTGGTTGGACGTCTGCGTGTCCACTCAAATTTTAAATCTTGAAAGTTAAAAAGATCCCCTTTTTGAATAAATAGTGTGAGATGTCCGTCAATGAGTGCCAGGGTGTTTCAGCAGGCTGATCAGGACCGTAGCTGCTTACGGGAGTGACTGACAGAAGAGCTTCGTTATGGAAACAACGGGCCTTATTATGGAAATAGACTGACGGAGGAGATAGACGGGGACTGCGAAGGTGATGGACAGGAGTCAGAATACCTGGCCTGACTCTCCTTCCTTGTGCACAGATCAAGGAGCTTAAGGAGGGGGTGTCCTACATGTTCCGGGTGCGTGCCCAGAACAAGGCAGGTGTGGGCAAGGCCTCCCAGGCCACGGAGCCCATCCTGGCCCAGACGCGCTCAGGTAAGTCTTCATAGCACAGAATCAGAACCCTTAAAACTGGCAGTAACCCAGGCACACAAGGGAGGACAGCATGACTGTCAAATGAGCAGGGGGCCAGCTGACCTTGAAATACCCCAGGGCTGGTGTGACATGTGAGACACGAGCCGCTGCACAGACGAGAGGACTGATGCTGCGAGGGATGTGGGGAGCACAAGGTTACCATTGAGACTGTAATATACATTCATGACACAGGGATATCCAGGGTGTCCCCTGCCTCGTGCGCTGTGATGGACTGGATAAAAAGTTGAAAATACGGTTGGATTTGCTGTTGGGACAAATAATTTTTTTAGCTAGTAGCTGAGTGAGAATCTTGCAATCTTGGACTGGAAAAGTGCTCGGTGCCAAGCTTATCATACATGTTTTTGGATGGATGGAGGGATGGATAGGTTTGTGGATGAATGGATTACCCAGAACAGTATGGCAGTGATATCCTTTTACCTAACTGAACACTGCACTGACGGAAAACCAGTGGTCCACACAGGAGTCACCAAAAAGTCATAATGGAAAATTTTTGTTTTTTTTTATTTATGTAATTTTTTCCACCACAGGCACCCAGGAGATCGTCGTGGAAGTGGATGATGAAGGCGTGATCTCGATGAACTTTGAGTGCTCTGAGATGACACAGGACTCAAAGTTTGTGTGGTCCAAAGATTATGAGGAAATCAAAGACTTTGCTCGCCTAAACATGGAGACCAAGGGGGGAAGGTAAGTGTGTGTGTGTGTATGTGTGTGTGTGTGTGTATGTGTGTGTGGGGGGGGGAGAGGAGGTGGGGTTTGCATAGATCACATTTGAGGACCAAATTGTCTGCAAAGTATAGTAAAACCTGAAACTTCCCTACTTTTGGGGACATCTTTTGAGGTCTCCATTTGGATAACCTCAGTTTTATAAAAATCTGTGAATGCAATCAAAACGTCTTGTATTTGGGTTGGTTATTTATGGTTAGGGTAGAGGTTAAGGGTGTAGTGATTGGGATTAGGGTTTTTCCCATAGAAATGAATGGAAGACCAACTTTGAGTGCTTTGTGCCCCTTGCAGGTCAAAGGTCACCTTTAAGACCCCAGACCTGGAAGACCTGGGCATCTACTCCTGCATGGTAACACACACAGATGGTGTCTCTGCCAGCTACACCTTGACCGAGGAGGGTGAGTTGGGGGTTTCGCAGTTGTACCTTTGTCCCACTGGATCGTCTACTGTCCAGTGACAATAAGGATAATAGTAATGACAGGTGTTCTGTTCTCTGTTCTCTTCCCTCTCAGGCTTGAAGGAGCTGTTACAGATTAGCCATGAACACAAGTTTCCCAGTGAGTGCAGCTTCTCATTCTCCATCCTGTCCTCCCCTCTTCACCCCCCTCCCCCCCACCCCAACTGCAAATGGCTGTCTATAGGCTTGGGGCTGGGGGTGCTTATGACAGCTCCTTCCCCGCAGTTATCCCCCTGAAGTCGGACCTGGCCGTGGAGCTCCTGGAGAAGGGCAGGGTTCGCTTCTGGCTCCAGGCTGAGAAGATCTCCGCCAACGGGAAGGTGGATTACGTGTTCAACGACAACATCCTGAGTCAGGGAGAGGTGAGCTTCCCCGTTCACCTCGACCCAAAACAGACCCAAAACCCTAGACACAGAACCTTCAACAAAGACCGAAACAGTTTTTAACATAGACTGACACTCTATCTATACCACCAGAAACAGACACAAGCAATTGTGTTTATGCCAAGACACATAGGTTAACACCGCCCCCCCCCCCCCACAAAGAGAGAGAGACCATCATTCACTCACACATCCACTCTAAGCCCAAAGGTGCAGTCTACACCTCCCAGAACTGTTGATCTCCAGGTCACTGCCCACCATCACACTTAATCAGTCATTCGGTCAAACCCAGTCCTGTTAGCTGAAACGTAACCGGAGTGAGACATATGGCGCTTTGCGCCTTCCGTTATGCGTCCATATGCAAGGGTTATGTGAAGGGAAACAGGACGCATCCTAAATGCATTATTCTATATTAGTAGTATTGCACATCGCTATGTATTTATGCATTCTTGATAATTCCGAATTTGTGAATTTCCAGCCTCCCACTTAACAAACGTACCGAAGAAACGTTGAACGGAATGGGCCCGTAATGCAGATTTTCGCATGATAATGCTAATTCCGCTGCCGTTCAATGCTAACCTAACACGGCGATTCTCACAGACGTCCCAGCAGAAATGAGCACATTATAAATCATAACGTACATCACGTGAACATGTAAACAAGCGTTTGTCGCTCTCCAGCCCTGCCAGACCTATACCGAGCCGACCCTTCTGCAAACTGAAGCGTGGTCCTTTCGCGGTACTGGCTGGGTGCAGCTTGCTTCCTGTATACCAATGGAAAAGCACCAATAATTTTAATGGGATCGTTAATTTCATGTGAAATAGATGGAGCGAGACTAATTCTTTTCATCAATATTTGACTGTCATTTAAAACTTTGGAAATGAACCCAAGTTTGTCTATTACCATTATGAACTAACTAATGTTTTGTCCCTTATTGAAAATGTAGTTGAAGTTCCCGAAAAAGACTCAAGTCCTAAACTGGTAAAGTTCCTTCAAACGAAAGAGAAAGCGAAACAAACAGAGTGTCCCCGTCCCAAACCACGGTGACTTTTTTCCGGAACCAGAACTTTTTTCAGGAAATAGGAATTTCTGTCGCATTCCCACTGCAGGAACTCAGTCCAACTGTGGTTCCTCAGAGACAGTTCCGGAACCTTTTTTTTAGTCCTTATTCCTGACTAGAGGTGTTTCTCAATATGTGTTCTTGAACGTACCTGTGTTCTTGTGCACCTGTTTAAGTGATGATGACCAGTTCCAATACTGAGAATAGAAGTACAGAGGAAGTTAAACATCCCCAGATGACCTTCTTGCCCCGCCCCAGATTTCAAGGATACATCGATTGTATCCTCACCAAACGAGATCAATCCCATGATTCACTGTGCCCCAAGTTCGTTCTTGGAAGGCAAGTTAGCAAAACCAATCTTGCCAAGACCATAAGTTTGATCTTTATGTTTTTGGCATTGAGAAACAGCTCTCGTTAGAGATATAAACATTGTTTTTTGTTTAGGGTTTTGCAAAATGACTTATTGTTTTGCCGCAGTGATGTAGTTTCATTTGAAACTGTGTGTTAAAGTCTATCTTACGCACTTTACGAACTTTTGGAATCTCCAATGCTTATTTAGTATAAAGGTTCCAGTTCCTATTATGCGGTGGGAAAGTGACACACAAAACTGGGTAGGTACTACAAAAGTTCCCAGTCAAGACAGCCGAGGAACTCAGAACCAGGAACTAGGTTCCTGAACTTTAGTGGGAAAGCGCCTAAAGCGGTAGTGCCTACGCTGTGGGGGGTATGCATCTCCTGATTAAGGGAAACTGAACTGGAACACGACTCTGCTCTTGCCAGAAATACAAGATGAACTTCGACAAGAACACAGGAGTCATCGAGATGTTCATGGAATCCCTGGACGCCAAGGATGAGGGGACATACACCTTCCAGATGAAGGATGGGAAGGCCACCAACCAGTCCAGCTTGGTGTTGATTGGCGATGGTACGTCGGGCAAGCTGTAGGGTTTCCTTTGTTCAGAGGTCCATAAAGAAAAGAATTTTCTGTGTTTCAGTGAATTTTCTGGGTTTTCTGGGAAGTTTCATGGGTTTCCAGGAGTCAGTAATTGCACTCAGCACTTAAGGACAGCACAGGATCATCACTAGGCATATCCTGCTACAGTGGCTCTCAGACTTTCTACTGTCGCATCCCACCAGACTATATTAAGTTCTCCAGTTGCCACCACGACCGACAATTATATACAGAGATTCCTCGGCCTACCACGAGAGGGAGCTAGTGTCCCTTAGTTTGAGAACCACTTTCTTAAAACAATCTTCCACTGTCACAATCCCATAGAGCCCTACACACATGCTCTTCAGTCCTACCAGCAGTGTAATATATCATGCATGTGGTGCTTCTCTCTCAGTGAGAAATGCGTCTGAGAACATTTACCACTTCCGCATTTTTTCCATAGCTGTTTCACTGCCGACCCCCAGTGTCCTTACTGCAAGCCATACAAATTTTTCACTTTGACAGATGACCGCCTCTGTCGCCTCAATTGATCACTAAATAATACAACGTCTCCTTCGCAAAAGTCTATATCCCAAAGGGTATTACTTTAATACCCAGACAGGTGGATATTTAGTACTCTAATCACCAAAAAAGTTCAACAAAACCTTATCATACAAGATTAATGCAAAATTTGCCAGTTAAAACAAATGAATGTCACATTTGTACCAACTGTTAAAATAACTCACAAAAGATTGACTGATTTTAATTTCATTTGCTTTTTTGTGCAGTATTTGATAACCTGCGAAAGGAATCCGAGTTCCAGAGGAAGGAGTGGACCAGAAAACAGGGTAAGAACATGAACCAGAATCTTCCGCCATCCCGGTGGACTTCCATACTTTTGTTTTCCTCTTTCCTGTGAGCTCAGTTGTGTTTTTTTGTGTTGTTTTCACACAGGCCCCCACTTCGTGGAGTACCTTAGTTATGAGGTCACCCCGAACTGTGTGGTGGTGTTGAAGTGTAAGGTGAGATGGAGTGGGACCTGCTCTCGGGCTTAGAAGTAGGTCAGGACTCTCTAAACACAGGCTTTACGCATAACTGCCCTACCATGGAGAAATGAGTGTCCCCCCCCCCAAAAAAAAACAGTCCCTTATGATGGGACCTGTATTTCAGCCTAAAAATGGCTGGCGTACCTCATGAATTTGGTTAGTTCATAACGACATTCTTCCTACTGATAGTTTTACCCAGAGCTGTGAATGCAGCCAGAGAAACTGGCAGAATCCGGATCAGTATCTCCTGCAGATAAAGGTGTTTGTTAGCAGAATGTATATCACCAATGCAGTGCATGTCGACTGGTGGGAGTGTTGGCGGAGGTTTACAGAGGTACAGACAGTCCCCCTACAACGCTACCTCGCATTCGCTAAAATCACGTACCAAAACATACATAAGGCTATGGAAATGTGATTAAAAACTGTGACCTACGGCAAACAAAATGAATTCTATAATAAAAATGGTGTTCCCTCCAACTGAATGCAACTCTGCATCGTATTGGACTTGGACTGATAAATCAATAGCGTTCGAACAGATTCTTGGTGTGATATTACGCATTGTGTAAAGAGTCCCAGACTCACAGGCTTTGCTCTCTACCGCTCCCTGCAGGTGGGGAATATTAAGAAGGAAACTGTGGTCATTTGGCATAAAGACGACCGGGAGGTGAAAGTGGACGACAAACTTTCCTTCACCGAGGGTGTGCTGACCCTGGAGATCTCTCAGGTGAGCGGTCACAGAGAACACATCCCAAAACAGGTCGGGCTTCATGTCTTACAAGAGCTTACAGATTCCAAGAAAAACATACATGTACTATGCTACAAATATACAAAGGTCAACCGTAACACCCAGAACAGAAGCCTTTCCAGCAGACTGACTTAGAAAAATCTGAAAACTTCTAAGCATTACTTCCTAAATATAACACCTCTGAGTTTAACAATGTGTGTACATAAGGTTTATTATATTGGTTGTCTGAAGGATGTGTATGGTGTGTATTTTGTTTTCTACTTTAAAGAAATAATTTTTAGAACGACAATGCATGATGAGTGAAATGTTAACATGTTCTTTACGATTATTTTGAGTGTCTTCTGATTATATAGATTATTCTGGTCATATTGAATAAGTGTGAAGTCCATATCCCACTTGCGGGTGACACCAATGGGGTGAGAGGCGTTCACTGGGTTCACATCACCCCCAAAGCCCCACACATGTCAGATCCTTCCCAGTATGTGAGGGTTGTGCAAACCAGTAGATTTGTTGTTTCCCACCTCCAGTGTAGTGACTGTTTGTGGCCACTCCCTTGCAAATGCGTGGTGTGAATGGCGTTGAACACTGCCACTGGGAGCGCATGTCTGAGAGTGGGCGACTCGTAACATAACGTCTGTGTCTTATTGCAGCTGAGTACCATTAAAGTTCCAGGCACGGAGAGAACTGTAAGTCCCAGGAGCGAGGAGGATGTCTTTGGGGGTTTCGTTTACACACCGTTGCCATAACAACTTTCTGACTGCTTGCTAGTGCATTTTTTCCCCGCTTTTCCTGCAGCAACCAAAGCAGGAGAGAAAAGCTTGACCCAAGGAATTCTCAGCTGGAATTTCGGTTTTCCTCTCTATCAAAACAAGGGTGACTCCGCCCCTCACCCCCACTTCCAACCAAAGCTGGGTACTAAATCCTACCCATCTCTCCCGCAGATTTCGAAGAAAGATTCCGGCATCTACCAAGTGACCGTGAAGGATGACCGAGGAAAAGACACCTCTGTGCTGAAACTTGTCGACCAAGGTCAGCGTCAGCAGAGCTGAAAATCAGGGTGTTATTTTACACAGTGGCTAGTTACCATGGCAATTAGTTTGACACAAATCAATAATGAGTAGATGACACCAACCTGTTCCAGTTTGAAATGGAGGAATGACCCCCAACCTATTGCAGTCTGGTTTTGAGAAGGTTCTGAAGCGCGTTCCAGTCTAGTTCCTGGTTCCTAGCTGATGACCAAAAGTTTTGGCAATGACTCAGATTTTGTGATTCGCAAACTTTGCTGCTTCAGCAATTTTAGATTCAGTATCGTATACTGAAGGACAATTCATAAGTTTTAAAGGCTTCATAAGAAAAACATTTCATAAGTTTCAAAGGATTTTATTGACAAATACATGAAAAACTCCCCAGATCTTAATCCCATTGAGAACCTTTGGTCACCGTCCATGACTGCTGACACAGCGATTCGCCATAGTCTCCTCCTGGTGTCAATACAGATGCAGCAGTCAGCTTGAGTGCTTTTTTTTGAGCAGTTAAAGCAGTCTTGAATGTTAATGTACTTCCAATGGTTGATGTGTTTCAGGTTTCAAGGACTTGATGAACCAGGTGTTCAGTGTTATTGGTAAGTCACTCGACGTCTCTGGTATCTTCGGTGACGACTTGGCTGGTGGTTCGGCGGCCTGTCTGGGGTTAGCGTGCTTGAGTTATCATCTCGGAAGATGCTAAAATAAAACCAAATTTAAGGAAGCACCAAGCTTCATATCGGCCAGCCTGTGTTAGCTCTTCGGGTGCTCATAAATGGATCTATGACTAAGGATCTGTGGTTGACTAGTTTGTCAGCTTGTAAATCATCAAAATTACCAGTAGGGTTAAAATGGATCCACTTCACGCTGCTTCTTTGGTAGGATTTATAGCTACAGATGGCCATGTTATCACAGTTCGGAATTTACATCTCGATATCATGCCTCAGTGTGGTATGTTGGCTCTGTGGGTAGTATTTTTTACCTCTTACTTTCAGGGTCAGGAGTTCAAATCTAATCTCAACCATGTGTGTATGGGGTGTGCATGTCCTTCAGTTGTCATATAGGTATTCCTTTAGGTACTCGTAACTCCTATGCAGTTAAGCTAACTGGCATCTCTAAACTGTCCATTGTGCGTTTGTCCTCTGATGGACTGGCATCCCGTCCGGGAACAGACGCTGAAGATCTGCGTTGCGCTCAGTAATTAGCGGGTCTTCATTAATAACCCACGTAGTACATGCTCCCAGCCCGTAACCCCAGAGCAGCATACCAGCCCGTAATCCACGTAGTACATGCTCCCAGTGCGTAACCCCGGAGCAGCATACCAGCCCGTAATCCACGTAGTACATGCTCCCAGTGCGTAACCCTGGAGCAGCATACCAGCCCAAGGCCCTCAGCTTCTCTCTGTATCCTCATAGCCAACTCATCCACACCGCTGAAGATTCAGAGCACAGAGGAGGGAGTGCGACTCTACTCCTTCGTCAACTACTACAACGACGAACTTCACGTCACCTGGCACCACAAGTACGACGTTTCTGCCCGTGTGTGTTTATGTCTATGCCTAAGGGTCCCTGTATTTATGTTCTGTGGCTGGGCAAGGAGGGTGCAATTAAATATCCCTTTGCTGGGCAAGGTTTATTACAAATATACAAAAAGGGGGGCAGTCAGGAAGCCATTAAGGCCGGCAGACCTCCAGGATTCTTCCCCCTAGAGTGTGTTAACTTGCCCGTTTGGGCTTTTTACCTAAGTAGGCTTTAAGCTTTCCCAGTTTGGGAGATTATCTGTCACCTGTTAGCACTCCCTGAGGCTGACTGTCAGGAAGCCATGGTTACCATCAGCCTGCATGGGACCGATCGCCCCCTGCTGGTATGGGGTGAACTTCCAGCAAGCGTTCAACTGGGGTTTCTGTAGCGGCATGTTTGCCAGTATGTGTATGTGTACGTCCATGGGTGCATATCACTCTGTGTGTGTGTGTGCATCCTTCTCTGTTACCCAAACTCTGACCGTGACCGTTCACCCCAGGGACTCCGCCATCACCTTCACAGAGCGGATCAAGAGCGGCGTGGTGGGGGAGCAGCTCTGGCTACAGATCACCGAGCCCACAGAGAAGGACAAGGGCAAGTACGCCATCGAGTTCTTCGATGGCAAAGGCGGCCTCCGCAGGAGCGTGGATCTGTCTGGCCAAGGTGAGGCGTGCCTGAGTTTGAGTGGCCCCACCCACTGTGGGCGTGCCGACCAATCGGGTGCGCGTTCTACTCCACGCCCACCACTGCAGGGCCAAACAGTGCTTCAGATAATAGTACTTAAACGGATCACCTTTCACAGAATGGTATAATGTAGAAACATGACCCATATCTTTACTCCAGGCTGTTTCACACGCTATGCACATACACGTACTTTCATTTAAGATGACCCACCCCCAATATGTGCATGATTCCTGGGTCATTGCAAAGTCAGCAACCCTACCTTATAAGTGTCTCCCTCTCTCTCCCCTGACTCAGCGTTTGATGACGCCTATGCGGAATTTCAGAGGCTGAAGTGAGTAACTCCGTTATGATAATATCGTTTGTTTGCTACCTTACATGTCCTTCAATCAGTAAATGCCGCTAAGGTTTACGATTCACCCGTTTCCTAATTTATATATGACAATAGGAAGAATTTCAGGCTTATTCCCCATGTGGAGGTAGAGCCAACATCTCCGGCTACTGTCAGACTTTGCCTTTTGTTTCACAAGCCTGATCCTTAACCGCTCTACCTGTTTCCCTCATTTTTATCGATATTGTAGACAAATGGCGGCGTTTCTCATTACCTGCCTGAATAATGGCGTAACGCCCTCTTGGTCAGCTAATCAAAAGAGCATTTGGACATTTGGAAAAACGAGGCTGTGTGGTTATTGCGGTATACCTGTGGCTGTAAGGTCACAGGTTCAAACCCATGACGAGCAGAGTGGTTTCATCATTGGGCTCTTGATCAAAGCCCTTAGCCCCCCCCAAAGGTCCGTCACCCTGCTTCTTGTAAAATGTGTGTCACTTTGGATAATCCATCTGCTGCATAAATAATTTGTGCAATCGTAAAATCGTGCTTTTATGCAACGACACATTCTCAGTTCTGCATTTTCCAGCGGAAGGCAGGATGGATGAATCGCTTTCTTTTCTAGTCGAAACGGATCTCTTACAATGAGCATTAAAAATAGCTCAGAGGAATTGTCAGCTCAGACGTATTTCCTGTTGTGCGACATGCCGCCCAAACCTTGCTTGCTCCGGCCATCCTGACATCTCCCCCCTTCTCCACAGGGCTGCCGCCATCGCAGAGAGAAGTGAGTTCAAGCCCCTCCGGGCTTTAAAAAGGAGACGTTGACAATGTGCCCCAGAGTCCTGCTTGAACCTGGGCTTTTATTTTGACAGAGTTTCCCCCGGGCGTCATGCGCCTTTGGGTTTTTCCATGGTTTGCTAGATTAAATCGACATTTTGCCTTTGAAGTTGGATCAGTCAGGGCCGGTAGCTTCCACTCCCATCAGAAGGAACATTAACATATATTAATGAATATCTGCAGAAGGAAAATTGCAGAAATTATGAGATTTGAAGGTTATTTGAGTTCTACTCCTTTAAGGAAGTTCTTGGTGGTTTTTGATTTGATCTAATCCACAAAGTGTTTAATCTTGTTGTTGCAGTCATAGCCATAGGGGAGAGTGGCTATGGAGTGCTTACTGTAATATACAGAAGTTAGTATAGCTAGTTATAGTAGCTATAGTTTGAAGCGGAGGACACAGTGAGGTGAACTGAGCCCTTAAACTCTCCTCCTTTACCTCTGGCGCCCCCAAGAGGTTGTGCTCTTACCTCCAGTGTGTGCCCTTTCTTCCAGACCGAGCCCGTGTAGCGGGAGGACTGCCCGATGTGGTCACTATCCAGGAGGGCAAGGTAATCGCCAGTGTGTAGGGTCATGTGACCAGGCCACTTCCCACACCAAACCCCCTTAGGCCCTTAAGTGGGTGCCAACAGAAATCTTAAAACTACCCTCATGTCTGTCAAGACTGTAGCGGTTAGTGGATCATCCACAAGTCTGGTCTTGAAATCATAATAAGACTGTTATACTGAAAAAGAGCTCTTGACAGGTCACTTGATGTATAGGAATCTGTTTTTTGTATAGTCTGCACGTTCAAAGTCTCTCAGATTATTTGAACTTTTTCCAACATCTAAAATATTTCCATATTCTAGTGCACTGAGAGCAGTAACAGTTCACATATAAAAACTTGTTTATCTTACATATGCTCAGTTTAGCTTATTTTCAAACACGATACTGAACCGGGTGGCGTCATACATCCAGACAAAGGTGCACCATAGGAGTTTTCACCACTGCTGGGTCAGATTTTCAGCCTTCTCACCACACAGGCCCTGAACCTGACCTGCAACATCTCCGGCGACCCGGTACCTGAGGTCACCTGGCTGAAGAACGAGCGCGAGCTGGTGTCGGACGACCACTACATCCTGAAGTTCGCGTCGGGCAAGTTCGCCAGCTTCACCATCACCACGGTGAACACGTCTGACTCGGGCAAGTACAGCATCCTGGTGAAGAACAAGTACGGCACGGAGAGCGGAGACTTCACCGTAAGTGTCTTCATCCCCGACAATGAGGAGCAAGGCAAGGCCACCAGGAAGCCGAAGAAATAGACACAAGGGCAGCTGCCGTATCTAGGAAAACGAAAAAACACTTGCGCAAAATGAATCAATTAAAAGATTACCGGTGGTTTACCCAGGTTTGTACGTGTGCACTTTCCTCCTCGAGGATACCTTGTAGAACTTCTCACAGTTAACAAGTCGGGAGTAACAAATGTTTATTAACAGCAGTGGTGAATAGCGGTTACTCGGGTGGTCACGTAGGAGCTGGAGTTTCCGAACGTTCTGACACTGTCCACTCCTGAAGCTCTAAAGACTTTCATAGATCCGTTTGTCCACCCTGCCCCTTCAGTTAAAAAAAAAAAAACAGTTACTATAAAGCTGTTCCTGATTTGGTGGTGAGTGATCTTCAAGCCTCAGAGATGAGAAGGTACTTGCATCATCCTTGTATACCAGCTGTCCTGCTACATTTTGGTGATCTGTCAAAAACATTGTTACGTGCCATTCTGTCTGTTTCCTCGTCTTGTCAGAAGCTGTCAGTTCTGCTGATACAGCCAGGGTGTTTTTGTGTGTGTGTGTGTTCTTCAGCTATATGCTGGGAAATGGAAACAGGATTTTGGATTTTGAAACGGTGGGATTCCCTTGCCTTCCCCTGCAGCTCAGTCTCGGCCAAAACAGACGACTTCTGTCTGGCTTCGGACTGACCGATCGATGGGTGTCCTCCGTCACTCACTCAGCATTGTTTATTTTAAAGACCAGCTGGTGCATTTGTTTGAAGTCAAAAAAAAAAAAAAAAACTAAGCTATGTAGACAAACTGAATTGCCGTTTTGTTGAAATGGGGCCTGTGTCACATAAACAGTGATTGCGTGCTGTCAGATGATCCTGTATGCAGACCACATGCCCGTACCTGTTTATCCATAAGACCCACGCTAAATTTAACTTATAATAATGTGAGGCAGCAGAGAAGAGAAATGGGAGAGCATGGGAATGTAGAGGTGGTGCAGCCCTCTGTAACCGAAGCAGCCCCTCCGCCCGCAGTGTTTACTGGGGGCCCCTATTGGGGTGCGAACCTGGCTTTTCTCCTGAGTAATGGGTGATTGACAGAAATATGCATGGGGAAACTGCATCGTTGCGTGTGTGTGTGTGTGTGTGTGTGTTCTCTCTACTACATTGACTGTTTCTGAATATCATCAGTGAGTTACCTCACACTGCACACTTCACTTCCACCCCCCACCCCATACCAATCCGGCGGACTAATAAAGTAAAGCAAAGTGCTCTCGCCTTGTCTGTGTGCTTTCATTGTGTCCTCTGGCTGCGCGTCACATGACTGGACACAGTGTCACATGACCACTGTCCTTGCTGCCTGCCCTCCATGTCCAGATCGCCATCATCTGGGTGACTGCTGTTGCCTAATCCACCACCGGTCAGCTCACTGTTTCTTTTGCCTCCTCCTCCATGGTGTTCTTTAACGCAAGGTGAGTCCCAGGACGACCAGGAAACTCACCATGGACCATTTGTTCCGATTGAAATTTTCACATTTTAGCGTGACGTGGCGTCGGAGGCGTTCAGGTGTTGGTTTGCTCTCCCTGCTACCTGTGGATTCTGTGATGTCCTCAGCCTTCTGAACTCTCAGAGTCTCCCAGTGTGAGTCCTTCAGTGTAGGTTAATGGAAGAGGTGCGTGAGTGTAACTTTGATTTGAACATGGGGGTGGGGGTTGAGGCCACTGCATAGGGTTGTATTACCCAGTTTTGATTATTGGGGGGGTTACGATCCCCCCCAGTAATTTACACCCATGCGTTTGGTCAAATGGAGTGAGACTGACCCGGGGAGGCAATCAGAGTGAACAGAATTCGAAGGGAATCAGAGCCAAACCTCACCACTACTAGGAGTCAAGAACATGGAGCCTGAAGCTGACGACAGTTTCGGTCAGGACAAAGGACACGTTTCATTAAGAAGCGGTGGTCGTGGTTGAGGATCAGTAGGTAGTAGGTCTAGATGAGATCCAAACTGATTTATCAGTGCTACATCAAACATTCCCCTGACTTAGATGTCATATATTACATATGCAAAGAGTGATATGGATTGAACTTCTTTCATCTGCTATGCAGCTTATCTGTTTATGTTAATAATAAGCTTATTATGTCTTCCAAGTAAACAAGCTAGTGTAGGGGCTCACTGTGTTTTCCTCATTACTTTGTGTACTGAGGATACTCACTGGATTTGACGGGTAGATTTGAGTAATATTTAAGTCAAGGCACAGCTGACGTCATATGTCACGTCGCCAGGGTAGCATAAAGAAGGCGTAAATCAGACTTTGGTCATTTCTTCACCTAGCGTGACCTAGATCTCTGTGAAATCTGTAAAGGTCTTCATTTATAATACATTACCAGGAATCTAGTGAATTAGAAAGGTTAGGCTTTCATTTTTGTTATCTTATTTACTTACATTTCTAACGTAAGACAGGCTGTATTCAATAACTATTATTTGCACAAATATGAACATGCACGAATATGTTGACTGTCAGTATAAATGAATCTTCAGCAGTATCAAATCCAGTCATTCGTCCCGCAAGGCACGAAAATGTGACGCGTTAAAAACCTAATCTTAGAAAGTATCTTATTTAAACCTGAGCTGAAATCCTCGAAGTCAGTGGGTTGCTGACGTATTATTGTCAGCGATGTTAAGTTGTTTCAGTACGATTAGACACAGCAGCCTTAAAGCAGTTAAACGTTTACAAAATGCAGTACGTGACGAGCGTGTGACATTCGCAACTCATTAACTCTGTCGTCAAAACATCTTATTTCTTGTGTTCTGCTTTTTCCTAAGTACGTGAAATCATTGATAAGCCTCTCGGATTTTAAAATCTTCCGTTAGAGTTGCTCTTCACTCAGCTGCTCGGCTGTTTGTGTCCGCGGTCACCTTCGAAGGGGACAGAAGGTCAACGGAAAACATTGTTCATTTCTGAGATCCTGTTTACCCAAACTAATTTGTTCCTTCTTGCAAATATCACGACATCGAGAAGAATGAACAGTGGATTTTCATAGACAGCCCCTTTTTTCTACGCTGCTTTTCCTGTCTTGCTCCCACAATCTCGTTTTCTTTGTTTATTTACTTAGAAAAGAGCAGCCGTTAGGTCCGCATCAGAGGTCCTCGTCTCATGATGATATTAATTGCAAAATTGAACGCATAATTACGGGCAGTTATAACAATTAACTTTGTTTTCTGGATTTATGGATGATAGTTTTATTTCTGGCAGTAAACTTTACCTTGGTGAGGGCCTGAGTTTTGAGGACAGGTCAGTGCTTTTGGTAAGAGTCCTTTTTAGGTCGCAGACTGACACAACTTTAAATAGTAAAGACTTCGTTTTCCTGCAGTATACAGTACAAGATCATTTGGGACCTCAGAAGTATATTTAGTATAAGGCAAAACTACCCTTGCAGAATTAAAAACACAAAGATATGTTTACATATTAAAATATTGGCATATTAAAAAAAAGTTTTACATTTTAAAAGTTAAAAAATGAAAGGTTGTTTAATATTTACTGTGATTATGATTTGATTAATACAAACATCTGTATAACAAGAATTGTTTTCCTGTGTTTTTCGCATAGAGGAGGGGGGAGGGGACATGTAGTGTTTAGTTTGATGGGTTAGGACACCGAGCTTGTGACAGATGGCTGCTAGTTCAAATCCCAGAATTTGCAGAATGATGTCACCATTGAGCCTTTGAGCACTGCCCTTAGACCCCCCCCCCCAATCACTCCAGGGACATTCTGATCATACTTTTTTCAATTAAAATGTATGCCAATTTGGATAATAGTATCTGCAGAAGATCCGATCCATCCTCTGGACCCACCTCTTCTATTCACGGTTGTGGGGGCCTAGAACCTATGGGCAAAAGGCAGGGAATAACCCAGGATGGGGCCCGCAAACAGACAATTTGGTAACTCCAAATTCATCTTAACATGCTCTTGGAGTGCAGGCGGAAGCCAGAGTACCCTGGGAGAAATCCCATGACAACATGCAAATTCCACACACAGACCAGTGGAGGTGGAGATTTGAACCCTTGTCCTGGACAGGCAGAGCAACACTGCTAACCATGACGGCACCTTGCTAAACATAATCCCAACTAAGAGTTGTACTGGCTGATTTTGATTACTGGAGGGTTATGACCCCCCTGTAATTTACACCCATGAGTTAGTGGTGACATTTATTGAGAGATCTGATTTTATCTTCGGGGATAATATAAATTGTGTTCTTCTGAAAATGGATGTAAAATAGTCGTGTTGTTCATTATCTTTGATGACAATCTAGTCTAAATATGGTCACATGACTCCTCTCGCCCTCCTGGATTCCATATGCGTAACAGGTTATGGTATCTCTCTGCTAGTTACACGCAACTGAGGTCACGCGGGGCCAGGGCGGCACAACGTTGTCCAGCACCTCCAGAAACCCGAGGGAGGGAGCGAAGAAGATGTTTAAGAAAGCGGAGGGGAGAAAAGGTGAGGGCATAACATCGTGTTCACAAGTGCTAGTCTGTTCACGAGGAAGAGGTCCGTAATCGTGCCCTACCACAATAAGACAACAATGAAGGTCAGAGAACTTCCCCTTACATCACATGTTTTCTCAACACCTTTGCGCAATATCGCTCTGCTCTGTGTGCCAGTGAAACTAAAGACTAACATCCTTGTTGCAAAAAATACACAACCCATTATGCTGAACAGCAATGGACTGTGCAACATGTATCTGTATATAATGCACATGCTGTATTTTATTAATATATAGGTGTATGTATTTGTATGCGTGACTCTATATCTACAGTCACGCATCACCTAACGACGAGGATGCATGTGAGAAATGCATGGCTTGGCGATTCCATCATCGTGCGAACATCATAGAGTGTACTTACACAAAAGCCTGGATGGCGTAAGCTAAACACCAGCACTATATGATATAGCTTAAATAACGATAGAAAGTACAGTACGGTACACACATAAACCAGTAACACGGTTATTTATTATCACAAGTACTATGGACCATACATGTCACAGCTGGTAGTGCGGTAATTTTTTTTTTTACACCAGCATTACCACAAATACGTAAGCGATGCGTCACGCTGCGACATCACGACGTCACTAGGCGGTAGGAATTCTCTGTTATAATCTTATGGGACCACAGTCGTTTATGTGGTCTTTCAGTGACCAGAACGTCGTTATGCAGAGCATGACTGCATATATGACACTTGCATCTTACTCAGGATACTGATTATCACACTATCAATTCTACTTATATTATGGGTGATGCTTGCACTATGAGGGCCTGTCACCTCATTTCATTGTGCATGTGCGCATGACAATACAGCCAATGTTGAATTGAAATTATAACATGTTTAGCCTTTTAGATACTATAATCAGGGTGACATGGTGGTGCAGTGATTAGCACGATTGCCTCACACCTCTGGGACATGGGTTTTGAGTTTCTGCCAGAGTTCCATGTATGGGGGGCTTAGTATGGATATTCTAGCTTCCCCCCACGGTCAAAAAACATGTTGAGGTTAACTGGAGCTATCAAATTGCCCAGAGGTGTGTGAGTGTGCCCTGTGATGGGTTGGCACCCCATCCTGGGTTATTCGCAGCCTTGTACCCATAGCTGCTGAGATCTCTGGATCCTCCACAACCCTGAATAGGAGAAGTGGTTTCAGAAAAGGGATGGATGAATACTGTAAATAGCTAAATGTACCTACTGGTAATTAATAAGTGAAGCTCTCCTAGCTTAACTGAAGCTAACGGTGTCTGACTGTGTTCGTACAGACTCTGTTCGGCTGAAGGCTGAGTCATTGGGCAAGGTTACCGATGAAAAAGGGCAGTACTTTTACAGAGGACCAGGAGGCCCCGTGACGTCAGTCTCGAACTGCCAAAGAAGCAAATGATCCTGTCTGATGCAAAATGATGTCAAAGGCATTTACACGCAACACGTTAACTGACCTGAGATGGTGCTGTTTTAAAGGGGTATTTCTCTGACATGTAAATACCTTGCAATCACAACATATCATATGGATACCCACCCCTCAAATATGGCCAAATCATATTAAACACATATTTAACTTCAAAAACACTTGGTTCCCCACCCATGCGCAGCACAAACAACTGGAACAACAGAATGTCATCAAACCTGCAGAGTTTGAACATAGCAAATCATTTTGCCATATTTACTTGCATTTAGGAATGGTTGATGGAAGTAAGTATGTATTATGTATTTGTTCTGCAATATAATGATGTTTCTGTGCGGGATTCAGAAAAAAAAAACCAACATTAAACTGTAAGTGTCTTTGTTTGTCTATTTCACTGTTATTATAAACTTTGGTTGCGTATTTTTCATGCACGGGATTTTTGATTCTTGATACCACAGAAGTAATGGCTGCTAAATAGCCATCTCCAAACCACCAGGCGGAGTCACAAACAGCCCAACGCAGACATCGATACACCCTAGATAGGATGCCAGTCCATCACAGGGCACCTACACGCACACATCAGACAGTTTGGAGATGCCAAATCAGCATAACTGAATGTCATAGGACTACAGTGGTAAACCCACACAACATCGTGCAGGGTGTTGAGAGCATAATCGGCCCCCTGGAACTGTGAAGTTACAGTGCTGCACTCTGAGCCACTGTACCGCCCAGCAGTAAACCAATTACTGATTAAACACCAGCCCTGCAATGGTTCTGTCTGGAATTTAAATGCACTTTCAGTGGTGAACGATTCGCATCCAAACACATTATACAAAACGATTCAATACAATTAATTGTTCTTATATGAAAAAACGCTGTTTTTCAGCCCCAATAGACTTTGTGTAACCAGTTAGAAGTTGGAAGTCTTGCATTTATATTCATGACTTCTTATTCAAGCCCAGACATCCGCTGACAACGTTTTTGCCGTGCACTGGTGAAAATATAATGTAAAATCTATGTCAAATTTAGCAGAACGGTATCGCAGCCAAATGTGCGGTAGCATAACCTTAGGAAGAAAAAAAGGATGTCTTCTCGGTGAGACTGTAATTCCAAAAAAGGCATCGAATCTGGGTCACAATCATGGTGCTATATTCGGCTATCTTAACTTCGATTTATAGGTAACATATTTCATAATGCTTTCAAACTGTGGATTATAAATTAGATTTCACATGTTTTGCATTGACAAATGACGTGTTTATAAATTTCACTACTTATAAATGCTGTTTGTGTTGGAATGACAATTAAAAAAATCCCGGCGTGTATATTTCCTCTTCGCTTTTGCATTTTCTAATAGCTTTCGGGGGATTGATTAAGAGCAATTAGCGGCCGTGACGCAACCGGAGCGCTAGCAATAGCCGGCTCGCGGTCACGTGGGACACGTGTGTGACGTCACGGCGCGCTCTGCCGGAGGCGCTTGCGGACCGCGAGCCGGCGGCTTCGCCAGTCGGTGTCCGGCGTCAGTGGATCTCAGGGCGCGCGGGCGTGGTGAGGAGGCGCGGGCTGGCCGCGTGAAGACTCCTCGCCGCCCGAGTCCAGGTAAACCGAGGACCAGGAAACGGACCCGCGGGTTAATGTCTGTGTCTGACCGGCTCGTCGACTACGCGAGTCCCGGACCCGGGCTGTTAGACCCGCTGGGTTACCGCGTCAGTTCAAGCGTCTGTTTATTGCACTGAGTTCCGGACCGAAGCTGCTGGACCTGTCGGGTTAACGCGTCGGTACGGGTGGTTGTTTATCGTCCTGATTCCCGAACCGAGGCTGCTGGACACGTTTGGGTTAACGCGTCGGTTCGGGAGGCTGTTTACAACCCCGAGCCCCGGACCGACGCTGCTGCACCCGTCGGGTTAACGCGTCGATTCGAGCGGTTGTTTATCGTCCCGAGTACCGGACCGGGGCTGCTGGACCCACCGGTTTAATCCCACTTATTTACAGTGTTAAATGTTTCTGCCCGTTTCTCCGTTGTCATTATTCTGTCTTCCTTTTTTTTTTGTTGCAATTTCTGTTAATTTTGTTTTAGTCATTTTTGACATGTTCGTGTTTACCATAAATATTTACGGAGCACCGGTAATTATAAACGAGTGAACCGTAATGCACACATTTCACGGCGGTTGCCTTCGGTCAGCGTTTACTAATGTTCACCAGCAACCGGGTCTAACCGGTTATTTGCTGCATATTTGGATGCATTCGCTGTTATGTATAGTTGGTTTGGACATTTACGGACGTATTGCCGTTATTTTCAGTTTTGGTTTATGTTTGTTTTGGGTATTATTTATAGTCGTCTTGGATATCGCTAAAGGTAATTTTCGGTTTTGATTTATTACTGTATTTGGTGTTTTTACGGTTATATCATGGCCGTTTTGCATATTGCTTACGGTCGTATTGTGGTTATTTTCAGTTTTGGTTGTATTGGATTTCTTTTTACGACTGTATCACGGCCACTTTATATCTGGCACCCCGAATTTCTGTAGGTGCACGGTTCAAATACACAGTATTTAAATGAAATATATAAACCTCCTTATTAAATCATCAGCGTCGAGTGACCACCCTCCCTGCGTGTGGTGGTTCAGAGGGTGACTGGGGCTGCCTGGTTGCAGATGTAATCTCCGCTAGATTGTAATGCTTCCCAAGGTGTTCCCTGTAATCCTGTTAAAAGAAACTCTCCGGAGAGCGCCGGTGTCCCGCTTCGAAGGAGCAGACGGTGTGGTTCACCCGGGACGGTCTTTTAATGACCGTTTCTAGCAGTCCCTCGGTGATAAGTAACTTACACTCTGCATCGACGTCGCCTTCAAGAACCTCAGTAGGCTAGAAAGGGAGAGTGCCATCTACGTGAAAACAATCGTGTCTCTGTGTATTTATGGTTTAAAAGACCAGCAAGGTAAGCTAGTTTTGTTAATATTGAGTAAGAAACAATGAACAATGCAAGTATAATTTAAGTGTTCGCATAGTTTTAACTATAGAAATCGTTGAAAAGGCGATGTGTGTGTGTGTGTGTATGTGTGTGTGTATATATATGTGTATATATGTATATATAATGTATGTGTGTGTA
>JAODKE010000099.1:378243-392158 GCA_026779605.1 Mormyrus hasselquistii
TTCCTGTCACCCCCCTTCCCCCCCTCACCCACACCCTCCTTCCCCCTTTGGGGGGGTGGCGCGGGCACCCCCCCCAAAATGAACCCCCCCCCTGTCCCTCCCCCCCCCCCCCCCCCCCCCCAGGAACGGATACAAGTTCCTGTACTGCTCAGCACGCGCCATCGGCATGGCCGACATGACGCGCGGCTACCTGCACTGGGTGAACGACCGTGGCACCATCCTGCCCCGGGGCCCCCTCATGCTGTCTCCCAGCAGCCTGTTCTCTGCCATCCACCGGTAAGTACCACTTCAGGGGAGGGGGGGGGGGGGCACACCGGTAAGTACCACTTCAGGGAAGAACGGTGACTCACCACGCTAGCGGGACTCAGGATGTCTTGCATTTGTCACCCTGGTAGGGAGGTCATCGAGAAGAAGCCAGAGAAGTTCAAGATCGAATGCCTTACGGACATCAAGAACCTGTTCCTGCCGAACCAACAGCCATTCTATGCCGCATTCGGGAACAGACCCAACGTGAGTCGGACTCAGTATTGTTACCTTGTACATCTGGGGCGAGTGAGGGCCTGATTAACCATCAGAGCATGATTGCGGAATGGGCAGGATCAGTCAAGTTCGAGGAAGACTAGGACACTTTGTGTATGACCTCTTGAGATCCAGGGGAGAGAAGAATCATATAGATTTAAAAACATTGTTTTGACAGGAAGAGGAGGTTGGCAAGGTGGCATCTGCAAACATGTATCATCTTAAAGCTATAACTGTCCTCTTTAAGTAACAGCAGGAATTTAGAGCGGCATGTGCAGTATGAGAGATGAGTCCTCTACAGGGGACAAACATGAATTGCTGCACCTCAGGAGGATATCTGATGTATCTCTCTGCGGAGGTGTAGTACTTTGCGGGCCTTGTTCTGAATCCCCCCCCCTCCCCGCCTCCCCACAGGATGTCTTTGCCTACAAGCAGGTGGGCGTGCCCGAGTGCCGCCTCTTCACAGTGAACCCCAAGGGTGAGCTCATCCAGGAGCAGACCAAGGGCAACAAGTCCTCGTGAGTGCTTTCTCATACCTATGTTCGTGCTCTATACCCTGGGGGGCTCTTTTCATTCCGCGTGTCCCCGGCGCTCCTCAGGTACGGCCGGCTCAGCGAGCTGGTTGAGCACGTCTTCCCGCTGCTGAGCACGGAGCAGAGCTCTGCCTTCAGCTTCCCCGAGTTCAGCTCCTTCTGCTTCTGGAGGCAGCCAATCCCCGAGCTCAGCATGGAGGACCTGCTGTGAGAAGGGGGTGGGGCTGTGGTCTGAGCCACGCCCCCTCCCCCAAGCCCACCCCACCCCCCTCGGGAGAGGGGAGGCGGGGTGTCACCTGGAATGTCACTTTGAGAAGGGCCGATGGCTTTATGGTTATCTGATTGTGGTAAAGGCACTTTCCGGAAAAGCCGCTTTTCAGACAATGCAAAGGGAGATGCCGCCTTAGTTCTGCTACCTTATATTGAAGACAGGAAAAAGCACTGAGATGGATAATATTCAGTATATATACTTATATTTTTAAATGGGTGACGATGCTGGTTTGTTCTCAGTGGTTCGGAATTGTGCTCAGCTACATGCAGCGAGTGTGTGTGTGGCATGGGTGTGTTTGTGTGCGTGTGTGAGAGTGTGTGTGATTAAACCAAGTGGTATTTCCCATGTGTGCTCTGTTCCAGACCAGCACTTCATACAGTTCCCAAACTCCCCTGGTTTGGGGGGAGGCACCCTATTGCACGTGTGTTCGGTCACATCACTGCGTTGGGAAGGGGGTGAAGGCAGATGCACACTTTATCTACTTAATGGTGTATGTGGCCAATTCGTCGCATCCCTGTATGGTGTATATGTTTTGGTTCAGACGTTGGGTGTCACTAGGGGGCGCAGTCGCCATTCGGATTCACTTTGCGGCTGGGGTCAGACGTAACACCGTTTCTTAGCATGCTGCCGTGATGCTGGTGCAGATCCAGTGGTGATGTTATGCTGTGGAGCTTGCACAAGCAGACACCCCTATACACACTTGGGCTGGGCGCACACACGTGCACACATGGACACTTCATCCCCTGCTCCCCCGCTGAGCCACACTTAGTATTACTTATTTTGAAAACATGTTTGTGTTGCAGTGCAAGCCCTTACCTGTCTGGTTTGTCTGTTTTCTGTTGCAC
Source organism: Mormyrus hasselquistii (assembly GCA_026779605.1). NCBI lineage: Eukaryota > Metazoa > Chordata > Actinopteri > Osteoglossiformes > Mormyridae > Mormyrus > Mormyrus hasselquistii. The sequence goes on from JAODKE010000099.1 coordinate 380,412, forward strand.
ATCCTGTTCAAGCTTCCTTCCTGTCAGTGTTTCATGAAGCTTTTTGGGGGGGTGGGTGGGTGGGTGTCTGACTGCACTTGTATGTGACGTGATTGTTCTTTCTATGAAAGTAATCAATCTGTGTGAGACCCGCACACTTAACCCGGTAATTAAAATCTGAATAGGGAGCCAGCAGCACTTGTTTGTAGGGTTTAAATTGATATTTTTTTGGCCACAATCTTAAATGCCTTTTTAAATTGTAAGTATACTTTACGGTAAGGAGACTTGTTGAAATATATTTTCAGTGTAAAGCTTAAGAGATGATTGCATCGTACCTCGTTTAAGTGAACTCGGCAAGATAATATGTATTGTGTTTAAGATTACGAAAAGATAATAAACAAGTGATGTCAAAACCGCGGTGTGGGCAATTTGTTTTAATTTGTTAAAATCCATTCAGCAGACACTCACAAAGCAATGTGCAACTGAAAAAGCAGGGTTGGGGGTGGGGTTGTCTGCTGGCCACTGGATCTGAACTGCCGCCCTTTGTGTCACAGGCACGTCAGCCTATCATGGTGACCCTTGCTATCGCCACACAAAGCTACACACATGTAAGGGCTAGAAAGCCAAGTCAGCCAGTGTCCCTGACGCTACCAGGTTTAAGGGCCCGAAAGGCAAAAAAAAAAAAAAAAACATTCTAATGGTTACAGGATTTGATCCAGTAACCCAAATACAGGCCTGTTAAGCCACACGCCACTCCTTTGCAGGTAGGCTGTAGCCGCCTTGTGTATTTTTCACCTCTCGGAAGCCCCAGGTCCAGGAGATACAGCGGTTGTGTGGTTCTGCAGCCAGTCAGTGGGTGGCACTGTGACCCCGTACCTCCAGCAAGATGAGCTCTGCTCCTGGCCTGTTCTTGGCCTTTACATGCATGTGGACTGGCATCCCAGCCCAGGTGCCCACGCTTCTTGGGTACCCAGTACTAGGTAATTGTTCGGAGGAAGGATGTGAGTCTGTGTGAGCCCAAGGTGGCGGTCCCTACAGACACGGCCGGGATCTGGGTTTCCTTGTCTTAAATATTCAGTGATCTTTTTTTTTTTTTTAAACTGCTGCACTTTATAGTAACCAATCAAAGAGCTATAAACTCAAGACGCACAATAAATGAATTTTTGATCCGTCTCCATTTACAGATCAGTGTATGTACATGTGGTGTGGTGTCACTTTCCTGCACTACGCTAAACTGACCAAATAGCTGAAGAACTTTGCTAGTATTAATTTCATTACGATTCAACTGGATAGCGCCGTAGCTGGGGATCAGTAAAATAATGGGGTAGAGTCTAACATTTAAATATCTGCCCTTCAATTCAAGGCACATCCCACCTCCACATTGCAATAGTAATTTGTAATTATTCTAAGAAAGGACAGAATGTAAACATGGAACTTTTGGACCTTTACATGTCAGGAAACTGAAATGAAATGAAAGGCCTATAACATTTAATTACAGTAGGTCCCCAAATGAGGATGATTACAGTCCCCCATCCTTACAGAATCATGTAAAGATGGTAATTAAAAACTAGAGCAGACTTTTCAAATATAGATTAAGACCAAATATATTATGTCTCCAAGTAATAAAATTGCATAGTGTTTGTTTACCCATCTGTGATTGGTTGGACAGGTCATGTGACTAGCTGGGGGGGGGGGGGGGGCTATCTGCTGACTGGGGGCTGGTAGAGGAAGATGGCAGAGAAGGTGGAGAGAACCATGCTGGAGTCGGAGGGTGCCAGCTTGCCGGTGGTGAGGATCAGGCCCACTCTGTCCCCACGCTTCAGGATGAGGATCATGCTGAAGGGGGTAGATCCCCCGCAGAAGCAGCCCTGTCCACCGTCAGGCCCATATCCGTTGATGACCAGCCTCTGCACACTGCGACTGGACACAGACACCACAGCCTCGACACGCTCGCCCTGCACTGCCGTCAGCACGGCGGTCAGCAGGTATCGCCCGTCCATTGGCACAGTGAAGATCCCTATGGGCCACAAGGGGGCAGCAGTGAGACAGGGGGAGTGGCTTTCGGGGGGGGCTACAGCAATTCACACTCGATTCTGATAGGGGGGCTACCTGTGAGGGGGTCGTAGTGCCCTCCGTCGTTAACTAGCACCTTGTCGAAACGGATAATGCCAGTCCCATTGAGGGGGGTCACTAGGGCGAGGCCGGCGGAGAAGGAGAAGGGCCCTGGGCCAACACTGCTACCTAGAAGGGGACATATAGGTCATTCCGGTTTCATTAGCAGAGGCTGGGGGGTTTTCCCCTAAGTTTGAAGATGAAGCCACTGCAGGGAGCGTCAGAGTGGTAAGTGGACAGCTATGGGAAGCAGGAGGAAGTGAGGTCATCAACCTGATCTCCATTTGACATACATAAAATTCACAAGAAAAAGTGCTCACCTGGAGAGACTTTAGGCTTAGACGCAGAAACGAGAGGAGGGTAACCTAATGGGGATTAAATATATCGACATGGATAAGTATGACCAAATGGAATGGAAAAAGTGGGTTAAAGTGCTAAACAATGACATCATTTCCTGTCACCTGGTGCCCCGGCAAAGCCCATGATAGGAGTCATGCTGCCGGCACTCTGGGGGAGTTTGCCGGTTGCCCGGTGCATAGTGCCTGGGGGTCCCGCCTCGCCTGTCTCCAATACGGGCTGCTGGGGGGCAACTGGGAGGAGTGAAGAGTCCGGAGGAGGGGTCAGGGGTGGGAGGCGGCCAAGGGGAGTGGCGGGGTCCTGTGACCTGCTGGTCTTGATGTCCGGAGCAGGGCTGGAGGTCCCCGCTTCCACCTCAACTGCGGATGAAAATTGACAGACCACCAGAGCTGTGAGCATGATGAAATCAGCAGATGGGAATGATTGAAGATCATGATTTTAGAACCAGTATGGAAGAGCCAAGAATTCCCATCATTACCCGCTTGCATCGACAATGAAGAACCTGTTCCAGCATTCTCCACATACGTACATCACCCCATGACTGGTCCATGAAAGAAATTCAGTCCTAGTCTCAGGAGAATTTGCCTAACAACCACACAGAGAGAACACAAGCCAACTAACAACTCTGTTCAGGACCAGTTCTCAAGCAGCCATCCATCCATCTCACTCTCTTTTCAATTCCGTCACTCTATGAGGAAGAACTCCTCCCTTGCCCACACACATCTGTGTTGTGGTTGCCAGTCCCCTAACCTTGCCAAAAATGGAACTGCTGGTCTCTGGGAGGAGAGTCTCACTCAGTGAAAACACAGGGACATTCATTTTGAGAAGACGACAAGACATGTGCAGCTCTCTGAGCAAACTGTGAGCACACAAGATACTTAGTAACAGATAACCAGGACAGACAAGTGATACCTATGAATGTAATGACTGAGTTGATCAATTAAAGCATACTTATTTATACTGATTTAGTCTGAATTCTACTTTTATAACATTATTTGTGCATTACGTTTCTGTAACATCTTTACCACCTGTGAAGCAGATGTTTTAGAGCCCACGATATCATAAAACCGCAGTGATTTAAAGGTTCAAATTGCATTTGCTGGTAAGTCTGGTTCCCAAAGCATCTGCTGTCCAGAAGATAGGGAATGCGAAGGTCCAGGAATCCTTGGCTCTCTCAGAATCTTTGGGTCTATGCTTCTTCTTAGAGAATCTCGAGAACCCAAAATTTACACATCTAGTTCACCAAAACCCAGCCATAACATTTCATGATGGCCCGCTGTTATCTCCTATAAATCCCAGGGGGTGGGAAGGTCTGAGGCCTGCTGCCCCCTCCCACAATCCAGGTGGCCATTCCTCTGGACAAACATCAAGACTTGGTCAAAGGGTTTGTGGTGACCGCCGCCACCCCATATACGCGTACAGGGCAGAACCTTCCAGGGGGCCAGTGAGACAGGCTCCCCCCATTCACGGACATCTGCAGGGTATGCTGCATCATCAGTTGCCACGTCAGCTTGAAACCTCCAGATGACCAATGGAGATGTCAAACCCATGTGTGGAAAGATCTCGATGCCTGGTGCTGGTTGTCCTTAAGAAACTGGGCCTTCCAGCTGAGCATTCACCTGAGCTATCTGAAACGATCACTCGTGACCAACACAGTCTGTAGCCAATCATCTATAAGCTGAAAGCAGGCACATCCATCTATTAGCCCTTAGCAAAGAGGCAGTAGAACACTCTGTTCTCACATTCCCCTGGATGGCCACAGTGGAGACCTGCCCCCCCCCCCCACTTTAAAACACATTTATCACATTCATGTGCGTTTATCAGCAATTCTGCTGCCTGGTTGCCCAGCTTGACTTGAACAGATGCTGATATGGGGATCCCCTTTCAAGGAGCTGCTGGGAGGTCTTTAACGAGCAGCACATGTACAAAGCCAAGCACGTAACAGGGCAACTCAGTGGTCAGCAATCTCATTAGAGGCTGCAGAGGGGGCAGGGTGCTTACCCACAATGCTTCAGGGAGTTTGCTCTATTAAGTTCTCACATACATCAGACTTGTTTGTGAAGGTACAAATCAGTACCCTCCAATCAAAGCTAAATTCTAGGGGACAATCTCTAAATGACTTCATTCAAAAACCCTCCTCAGCCTGACCCCAGTCCGGCAACCGTAAAGTAGGACTCAAGACCCCATAAGAGCTGTTTATGTTCCCCTAATGGGAATCAACTGGGAAAAAGCCCCCTGTGCACTTTGAGTTAGAGTCATTTCCACCCCCACCGTCACCTCAAAATCTCCAGACACTAGCTAGAATAAATGACCAAACTGTGACACAGAACATCTCTCCATCTTCTGAACCTCACTCACAGTCCTGAACAACATCTTTGGCTGCAATTCTACTCTGAAGTATCTGACTAACAGCTGATATATTAGATGTATCATTAACCTCTCAGTGAATTCCTAACATGTTCTGAGAACTAGGACCTGTAGACCATCCTGAGAGAGAGCCCACCCTGTGTGTCCCTCTCAGAATTCTAAAGCTCTCAGTTCACGAGTCCATATCCCTCCATCATACACAACTGTAAAAATTAAGAGACCGCTCTACATCTTTAAACAAATCTGCATCTTTAAATCCAGGTTTAATCCTGGTCCTGCCAGCAGAAGGCTACGCTGAGCAGCAGGTTGCTTCCAAGTTCAAAATATATAAGACAGCAGCACATAAGCGGAAAGTGAAGCAGGAGACACTGAGGATGACCAGAAACCAGCCAGGTAAAGGGTGGAAGTAATTTTCTAATGGCAGGGATGACCGTCCACTTATCCAAGTTTCTCACGAATTGGAGAATGTCATGAAGTGACCTTCAAAAATAATGAGAAACATTGAGTGCAGTTGTGAAGTGCCCTGCTAGGACGGTTTGCATCGGGCTCCTAGAAGCAGGAGTGAAGTCTCATAAAGTAAGGAAGAAGTCCTTCAGTAATAAGGAACAGAGAAGAACCAGGCTGCAGTTTGGAACACACAAATTATATATTATTCAGAGACACACACCCATAAATTGGGGAAAAAAGTGGAACAAAAAAAATTGTGCTGTAGTCAATTTTTTCCACACTTGTATAAGAGACTTTAGCATCCATGGATTTTGTTTGGTCCAGGAACGAAATTCCCCGCAGATACGAAGGAACGACTGTATATATTGCATACATAGGGAGAGAACAACACCATTGTTAACACTAACCGATCCTTGACAAAGAATGTACATGTTTCCTATTATAAGTGCAGAGAAAAATGAGTTATCTGATCGTTTCTCCCATCGCTTTGGAGGGAAACAATGAATAAGTGAAATGCTGGCCCACATCCTGAATTTTACCCAGTTTGAAAGAGGGACTTTTTCACATATTGTGTGTGCTTGTCACACGTATACAAATTTGGTATTTAGTTAATCATGTGGGGTTGCAACCTGCCACCCGATGGCTAGAACAAAACGAATCGTCATAGCAGCTCTGGCTTGGTGGGTGACCCACAACACTGAAGAAAAGATGCAAACATGGACTCGATCGGGGCCATATTATGCATGAGCAGTGGCAAGCAAAACACAGGCTGGTCAGCACTCTGGTCAGGAATAGACAGCATGGCAATAAAACGATCTATTCTCATCTTTTAAATAAGCCGGAAGGGCAAATTGGTTATTTGGCATCTATAAACTGTGAATCGAATGAGCAAAGGAAACCACAAATGGTTACATCTGTCTGCAAGTTTAGCTCGTCTCTAAGTGATGTCGTCATGTCAGCCGACAGGCCGCGCATACAAATGCAAGACACCGTGTATACGATGTTTTGCAAGGCTAAGGTTAAGACGAAAGCCTACAGGGTTATCAGAGTGTGATTGATTGCAGGAGCACGCCACATTTAGAGGCGCGGTCCTCTCAGTGAATCGCTGCACTGCATCTGTGGGTGGTGTGGGAGGAGGCTTTCATGGCTGACTCACAAGGCAGGAGGGGGGAGTGTCCATGTTTAAGAATCAGGGCCCGGGAGCAGTTTGAGAGCTGTTTATTTTATCCAACACAGCTTTCCAAATGCTCCTTACCGACTGGAGGCCACCAGCCTGTAATTTATTATAGATGTTTTTTTCTATTTTTCACAACTATAGATGGGCAATTGTAATATGAGGTCACTGGTCACTGACTTCACAATTCTCCATACTCTCGTTAGTCAAATTATACTCCATTAATGCCTCATTAGATAAATATTCCATAGGAGTGAGTGTTCCCTTAGAAGCCTTGCCCTTCTCAGCAATTGGCCTATGACCTCAGCAGCAGGATGTCAGGTGACACATCTGCATGGACGGGCGTCACCCTTGTCTTAGGTGCCTTGACTTGCCAGCTGGTGTGAACCAATCAAAAAGTCTTAACACTGAAGAGCTTAGCAAGCTTGAAGCAAATCAGCTTTTATCAGGGACAGGTGAGTTCCATTTTGTGTTTTTGCTAGTATTACGGCAGTAGCTGGAGATAAGTAAGCAATCACAGGACATCCAAAGATAATATTTGTGTTGCAACTATTGCATTATATTTATTTAATGCCAACAGCAAGCCTGGAAAACTGCCCCACTATCACACTACTCCCCAAGTAGTGGCCAGCATGCAGCAACAGTAACTTTCCTTGGCTACGCCCCCCCCTCCTCTTGATGTAATATCAATAAAATCCCAAAGAGCTCTGTAACCAAGTGAGTCACATACAGCTGGCCCCAGAACAGGGGGTCGCAGCCATAAGCTTGACAAATTTGCCCCGAACACTCGTCTCCTGAAGTGGGGCGGATGTACCACCCTCTTGCCGAAATAAGAGCTGGGTGACCACTGTGTATGTCATTCAAAATCATCTTGGATGGAACAACAAGGGTTTGTCTTAAGGAAGCAGAAAAAAAACAGATGAATAACAGATGGGCTGCTTTCGTACCACACTTGGAATAAGAGCCCCCCAAGGAGCCAAGTATCGCACAACACCAAAGCTGTACAGTTAAAAACGGCCATGTGTGTTCAATCACCTCTGCACTCTTGGCATCCAAAGTTCTCAAATGGGAGACTGGGTTTTCCCCGAAAAAGTTGGAATATAGAGAGCCAACTTGAACAATTCTTCTGTGAGAAAGCATTTCAGGGAGGCATCTTGCGACATCCTTTTTTTCAGCTGCGCCTAATTGAGATCTAATTCTGGCTCATGAGCTACCAGCTATAAACCGGTGACAAAGCTCAGGTTACAGAACTTGGCTTCAGCTGTTTAAGACATTCCAGAAGAACCCCTGACACACATGTCTATTCATCATACATAACAACAGAATTTCCAAAACTTGAGTAAGCATTTACAAACTTCTAGACCATCTCAATTTATAATACTTACCCGAGCCAATGAGTGCTCTGGTTCCAAGGTCTTGCATCTCCTTGGCAATCCCAGAGAGCTGTTCTTGGAAGTTCTGAAGAGAGCCCTTGAGCCCATTGATATCCCCTGAATGGGACCTCAGGGTACTGTTGAACTGATGTATGCAGGTCCACAGGGCAGTCACATGCTTGTTCAGCCCATCCTTGATTCTCTGAAGGCTGTTGCTGACACCATCCAGCTTGCCACAAACAGCCTCCATACCGGATACTCGGTTGTCCACTCCAATCACCTCTTTACGGATCCCTTCAGCGGTGTCCTTGCATTGGCTCAGTTCCACCCCAACCTGGCTGGCAAGCAGCTTCAGCTGATACCCAAGTTCTTCCAGCTGGCTCTCATTGATGGCTGCCTGGGACAATCTCCTGTCCACCAGCTCCTGTGCCTCTTGTGCCCCCATCTGCCCACAGGTAGAGTTAATTTGTTGCAGGTCATTTGAGTAATCATTCAGTGAATCACCCAAGCCAGAAACTAAATCTCTTAGAGTCCCTACATCAGTCTTCAGAGAGTCAACCATTTCCAGCAAGATCGAAATATTCCTGCTGTTTGGACTGCTAATTGGCAGCAGTTCCTGAACTAGGCGCTCAAGATCTCTCATCTTCTCAGAATGATTACTTACTTCAGATTGCATCATCTTGAGCCTAAAGATGTTAAGATCCTGGGTGATTTTGTTATACACATCTGATTTGCACTCTACAGAACATGAATTACTCATTCCATTCAAGTTATTTTCAAGATGCTGGATGAGCTGCTTGCTGGAGCTCACTTCATTCTCTAAATTTTCAAATTTCTCACTGCAATTCCCAACGATGAAAGAGTCATTCATTCCCATTTGCATGGTCATTAACTGGTCTCCCATTGACCTAAGATCTTCGATCGTCAAGTCCCGAAGTTCTGCTGTGCGCTCTTGAATGATTTGTGTCAGCTTCTTCTCTATGGAAAAGCAGTGCATCTCCGAGTTTCTCTCGCTGATGTTTATCCGAGCCTCCAGGTCCTCCAGACGGGCACTGAGAGCATTTTCAATTTGTGGCACAGAGAGTAACTCTATCTCACCATGCAAACGAGCGTTGAGGGCGTGGTGAGCCTCTGCAATGTGCTCCATCTTCTTCTGGAGATCTTTCATACCTGTTGGCCACTCACTGGCTGCAGCTTGCCCATTGATCCTGAACTCACTAAGTTCGAGGCGGAGATTTTCAATCTCCTTCCTTAGGTCAGCCTCCGTGGATTCCATGAGCTCAGTAAGGCTGACATAGTTAGCCTCACGTTCCTCACACTGCTCCTGTATGGACATCATCTTGTACTCGCAGGACCCTTTAAGGTCAGCCATCTTGATCTCAATGCCCTCCATAAGCTCCTCCTTCAGGTCCTTGATCTTTTGGTCAATATATGTTTGGAGGGTATCCTCAGAAGGTGCTGGGGTTGGGATGGAAGCTTGATCCATAGATCCCCGGTTAGCCTCCATGAGGAGCCGGATCTGACTGTCGTGGGCCTCCACAGTGCCACGGAGTTCTTCCAGAGCATGGTTCTTGCTCTTCAAGGCATCGGTTACGTCAGTAAGCTTTGCCCTCATCTCCTCTATTCCCCCAGCCTCAACACCTGCCATGTGGTCCGGCAGCTGTATGGTCTCAGTGGTTCCAGCCAATACCGCGTTAGGCATACGTAGCTCACTCCGGAGAGCCATGAGCATCTTGCTGGCATCCTCCTGGAAGCTCACCCGGAGGTTCTCGCTCATACCCGTCATGGCAGCCTGCATGTCGAGCACCGTCTGGGAGAGGCGTTGGACTTCATCCTCAAGGTAATTCACTGTGTCCCCTCTCTCACCATTATACTGCTGCTGGCCGGGGATCGCTGTCCCTTGTACCTCTGGCCCTTTAAGACACAAGAAATCCATAGGGAAAACATGTCAGCCTATCAATGGGCACCCCCTAGTACAGGGGTAGCCAATCTTATCTGCAAAGGGCAGGTGTGTATGCGGGTTTTCGCTGCAACTCCCTAATTAGTTAACTGATTGGCTGAAGAGTCCTCACACCTGGGTTTGAACAACTGACCTAAAGATTACCCCAAACACCTGCATACACACCGGCCCTTTGCGGATGAGATTGGCCACCCCTGCCCTAGTATCTGAGCCACTGAAAGGCTTGCCCTTCTTCACCCTTATGGGGCGAAGGTTACTCACTAAGCTGAGAGTTAATTAGAGTGGACGCCCAAGGACTTCTGAGCACTAGGGATCAAGAGTCTCGATGACAGACAGTCATACGTAAAATGTTCAACCTGTGGTAGTGTTTGCGGTCCAAGTTCTTTGAATGGCTATGTTCGGGTCTCTTACTCGGTTTGTGGTCCACTGGTCCTGGACTGTGTGGCGTAGGCTGAGGCTCCCACTGCACCTGCCTGGGGGCACCATCTTTCAGCTCTTTGCAGTCTGGGCCCTGGTATCCTGGGCAGCACCTCCACTCCAGCTCTGTCACCATCTTGTAGCCAATCTTGTACATGGACCGGTACTGCATCCGATACCTGTGCCACAACAGAGGGCATCAGCCAATCACGTGCTCCTCTGTGCCCTTACGCATCACGGCCGACTGTCATCTGAGCAGACAGCTATCCTTTGGTAAGCATCCAATTGGTGAGCATTTATAAATTACCTTGCATTTAACTACTGCAATATAATGATATTAGCTATTAAACACCTGTGGTACTTAAACGTTTAACAGAAGCCTCTATTGAATGTGATACAGGCAGTCAGGCGTATTCAACTTCATTCCTATACACAGCTGGACTCTCATACAGTTCAGGTTAGGTGCAGAGCCCAGCAGTAGGTCCCACACAGTCTTTTCAGGATGGCCCAGCTCCCAAACTGCTGCGTTACCTGCTTCTCTGTAATCACGTCTGTTTACAGAACAGATTACAGATGGAGATGTGCCACTTTCCTGAGGAACCGCAATCAAAGAGCTCATAAGACTGGAAGAACGACCAACGTGAAGTAATCCATTTCAATATGAACAGCATGGGGGGAAAAACACAGCATTTATATAAACTGCAGCCTTCGACATAAGAGTCCTTCAGCTGCCGTCAGCAAAGCCAACTGACGCAGTGCTTCCTCTTTACGCACATCGGGACCTTCAAGCACATTTGCAGCACTGCGCGAAAGTCTGAGGCAGCCAGAGTAAACGATTTTGTAAACGATCTTCGTGTTGGTGTTAAATTATGGTACGATGTCCATCGAAGTGTCTCAGATTAGGCATTTCAACACCTCTAGTATCATCAGCCCAGTATGTGCAGCAACAGCCCAAAACACCCATGTATTTCCTGACTAGACCGCTGTACACCTCGTACGGCTAATCAATACCTCGTTGAGACATTTAACTAATCAAATCAACTGACTAATTCAGCCGGTGGTGAAATTTAATAAATTCATGGAATGGCTGAGGTGCCCCTGAGGAGAGGTTTGGGAACTGAAGAGGTGTTCATCTACACATCCAACTAGATATGTGACTTCTTGGAGCACAGAAGAATATCTTACTACTTTGAATTGTTACTGCTAATTTGCACATGTTCTATCTGAATTGTGTTTTTCTTCTGAGGATACACTTACCATCCAGATAAATAGCTTAAACATTTTCTTTGACCGCTTAAGACTTTTGTGCAGTACCATATTTCCAACGTAACTTTCCAGTGTGAGTAGCAAAAGCGTCCAACAGGTCTAGAAGCAAGCGTCCCTGGTCAGACTCCTTGCACCGCCTTCCCTCCTGTGGGAGTATCCTGGTTAATGGGGGGGGGGGGGGGGGGAGGGCTGTCCCCTGCCCACGGAACGGAACAAGGGGGTTTTAGCCCCTCCAAAGAGAAAAACACGATGAGAGCATGCAAAAAGAAGAAAAGAAAAGGACGATTCCGGCTAG
>JAODKE010000099.1:397303-413011 GCA_026779605.1 Mormyrus hasselquistii
AAAAAAAGGGGTAAAAAGGGAGAGGTTTTATTTTTTAAAAAAAAAAAAAAAAAAAAAAAAAAAAAAAAAAAAAAAACTGAAAACACATTAAAAAAAAAAAAGCGATGCAAGCAGCTTTTAATAAGACGTCGATAATAAGGATCAGCGTGAGAAACGGAATCAAGGGTGCTCAGGTGTTACTTAGAAACACTCCGCAGCAATTAAAAAAATCATCATCATCATCATTATGAAAAATGTACAAATTCCAGCATTTACATTCTAATAAATAAATTCAGAGATGGAAATATATTTGCACTTAAGAGGTTCTTCTTCTTGTCCCCATGCTGTGAGAAGATTCGGACCTGAAAGACAAGAATGAAAAATGATGACCCTTAAAACACAGAGTGACATTATATGGATCCTCTGTCACCCTTCTTAAGTGATGCATCCATCCATCCATCCATCCATCCATCCATCCATCCATCCATCCCTCACTACAAACATCACACTGGATCGGTTAAAAAAAAAATATGCCATCCGGGAGAAGGACCCCCAGTCCCCCGTGATGCGTACGCTGAGGATCTGCTCTCGCGTCGCAGTCTCTTGGTGTTCACGTCTGAGCTGTCCCCCTGGCTGGATCGCTTCGTCCCGGGACCTTTCGACTTCCTGGACATGGACATCCCTGAGGGCGGGGGAACCCGAATATTTCAAACACTCCCCCGTCATATCAGGACACATATGGAGGCACAAGCACATCGCCGCTCTAAACCTCCCCCAGTAAACAGTCAAGCCCACCAATTCGAAAGACGCTCTGGGATTTCTCTAAATGGCCAATGGGACGCCTCGACCGGTGGGCGGCAGGTGGCTATACCCAGTGTCGTCTCGATGTCTTTGAGCTGCTGCTCCTGCTCCTTCAGCTCCTGCTCCTTCTGCATCATCTCGGGGGAGCGCAGGTGCTCCATGTGGCACTCGTATTCCTCTCTCATCTGCTGGCTCTTCACCATGGCCATCCGGTACTGCTGGAGGAGATCTGAGGGCAGCAGCATCAGGCAGTCAGGCCCGGGGAGCGACATTAACCTGCGTCTGCTTTAGGTTAATATTCAAGCGGCGCCACAAGGGGCGTTTCTCAATACAGTCGACGCAAAGATCGTACTTGCGGTCTTGGCAAGACCACTCTTGTTAACTTGCCTCCCAAGAATGAACTTGGGCATGGTCAATCGTGCAATTGGTCTCGATTAGCGAGGAGGAAACCGATCCTGGATATTCGGGGCAGGGCATGAACGACATCTGTGTTTTTGAGTATAATGAACTCGCCTTTGGCAACAGATGAGGATGTAAAACGGGAACAAAAGTACGGTCAAGTATGCAAATTGAGAAACACCTTAGTGCTGGTTCTGCCCTCATCGCTCACCCCAGAAATACTGGGGGCAGCGATTAGAAGAATTACTATGACGACTGTGTCACAGTCACCATGGCTACATTAGTAGCCCTGCTTCAGGTTTTATTTGGTCAATTAGCATCAGGGACCGAGCACCATCGACGAATGCCCTCACCGATCTCTCCGCAAAGCGTGTAGTATTGCTGGGGGGGCGGTGCCGCGAACACCTGGCCCCGGAGCTTCTCAATGGGCGGGGCTTTGTTCTGCAGGCCGCCGAACTTGCCGTTACTGCGCACTCGCTCCCCGTGTCGGGTCAGCAGGGTAGGGCACTGCATTTTACTTTGAACAACCTGGGGGAGGGATGTCCAACTACAGGATCAAATGAAGCCCACAAAAGGCGAATGTGAAGCACATCCTGTCTCATGTCAGGGATGGACATAGCTGGTACACAAGGATGCATTCATCTTTAAAAACCATACGTGCGACAATCGATTGTTTGTAAAACCGCAGAATGTGTACTTATTTTATGTGCACTAGTGCTGCTATGGCAAGAAAATACCTTTCATTTTAACCCGTATACCGCAAACGGGGAGTTACCATATAAAGATTAAAATGCATTTATGTTTTGTTTTCATATCCGCGCATTTGTGCTTTTACGAACAGTCGATTGTCGCATGTATGGTTTTTAAAGGTGAATGCGTACCATCCCTGCATATGGTCACTGTACTCAAATAAACCCATATTCCCTGCTCAGTATATGAGAGAGAGAGAGAGAGAGAGAGAGAGAGAGAGAGAGAGAGAGAGAGAGGTGTATAGGAAATACTTTACTGAGCCGCACTGGAAATTCCAGTAAACCATGCACCCCTTAGCAGCCTGATTGTTGGAGGAGGAAAAGAGGGGACATCAAACTTCTGCCAGCTAATCAATATGGGTGATATTTAGCTACACAACTAGAAACATGGTTGCCTTCGGGCCGTTTGTTAATCCCCAGTGTCATCAGCAAAGATGATGTAATGCTACATTGGAGACCGGGCATTTTGGGCTGGGCCCTCCAACATAACTATATAAAACGCTGCTGGTTATGACGACGGCATGCATAAACAACACTGCGCTTCCAGACACCCTAACATTACACAGTACTATCAGAGAGTCACGGTCAGCCTCCGGCTAACGAGGCCTGTGGGCCGACAGCACCCCGACTCACCCCTTTGCGGTAGTGGTTTGCGGCATCCAGGCTGTCCACCAGGATGGTGTCCCCCAGGAGGTTGCCGAAAACTGAAAGTGAGTGCATGAAGCCATTACAGACTGAAAGCCGCCCCGGGGGCGAACGCAGATGATGAAACGGGAGCAGGAAATGATGTCTGGGGTGGGATTTTGCCCAAATGCGAGCAGTCAGTATTTGAACAAAGAACAGCTTATTCCAGCTTTATAATCCAGGCAGCACTGAAGGGCAATCAACATCCAGTGGGGTGTTACAGGAAGTAGCTTGTTACACAACCATCTGGAACCGTTTACTCCACAGGTCAATGCTGGTGGGGGCGGGGAAGTCACCACTTAAAAACCAGTAACCGCTAGGATAAGCCGACTTGAAGGGAGCACACTGGGGCCTGTCAGGACCCCGAAGCCCTGGCCCCTCAGTCAGACTCACCAATCTGACAGCTCTCTGCGTTCTTGGGGTAGATGAACAGGTCACGGGCAAACATGGGGTTCCCCTGAGGGATGAAGGTGCAGACGCCATTCCGTATGTGGGGGAGGGGCCTAATCGTGAGGGAAACACCGACAGCTGATGTCAGAGACATGGTGCACTGGAGGCGGAGCAACGGGAGAGGAGAGAGAGCCCGCTGGACTAGACGGCTTCAGTGTATCTGATGGATATGGTAGGGGAGCACCCAACTGAGACAGAACAGCTCCATTTGGCTATATAGGGGTGAAGTTCTGGAAGGAAACGACACTCAAGCAACCACCGCCACACCCAATAAGCATCAACCACCACAAGACCTAACGACCACCCACCACAACAACCAAAGACCAACAGCGAACCCAACAGTGTGCACCTGTGGCCGCACGTACCTGTTGCTGTTTTTCCAGAACACCGAGTCCAGCGGCAGAACCTGCTGCCGGCCCTGTGTGTCGTCATAGATCTGTCGGGCGGCAGCTGTCGTAAGTGTTACCACGCAGTCCATGTCACCTGACAGGTGCCAGGAAAGGACCCGGGCCACGTCCGTGTCCACGACCTGAGCCAAGTGGGCGACCTGAGCACGGGATGTGATGTTAGGAGTATTTATTAAGTGTAGCTAAAGTGTTCACATTAACATCCCGATAAACAGCACTGAATATGCAGAGTAAGCCAATAGACAGAGGCTGAATTTATCAAACTGAAACCCACATCAATACGGTCAGCGAATGGCACCATATTTGAGACAGCACAGCACAGAAGACCACAGACCAAGTCTGATCAAACTTCCTGAGGGCTCCTAGATATGCAACCCCCCCCCACCCACCCTCTATCTCACTCACTTGCAACTTGTGAGGGGAAACATAGGGGCCCTTTCAAGGTCATTCATAGCTGATGAGTTCCTGCTAAGTGTTGCTGCACTGCTCATACGGCAGAACTTAAACATCCACTGGAGACCTGAATAGGCCTAACAAGGTTGTTTCTTTCTGAAGGACTAGAGAATCAACACACAGAAGTGGCTGTAATCAACCAGAACATTGATGAACAGGGAAACCAAGCAAAGCTTTCATTCTAGGGACACAAAGACTGTCGTTACAAGGTCAGTGAAACCACCCTAACCAGCCAGTTATGGAAAACGCTACAGATGACCCGTCGATACCCACCCCTAACCAGTCTATGCATCACATATCTGCAGCTGCAAAAATATCTGTACATTATGAAATACAGATATCATCCAACCAAAGACAGTAGGTGGTTCTTGACATATGGGCTACAGTTGGATCCCTCAACTTTCTGGCTGCCAAGTCATCACTGACATCATTCCATCTTGGTGTCGAGCGGTAAAATGGACCGATGAGCATTACCAGGTGCAGAAGCTGGGCTAAACGAGGTCAGACCCAAGCTCTCTTGTGCAGGAAGAGAAGAATTCAACCTGGCCTCAAGGGGATCAGCGACCACGTAAAAAAGCATTCGACTAAGTGGAATTGAGTCCTTCCAGCTCTCTGTGGTATGACCTTTGTCGTCTGCTACAACCACTAAACAGCCAGGGCTGGGTTTTATTGGGGGGGGGGGGGGGGGGATGTCACCTTTCCAAGGACGTCAGGGTTGCTCCTGAAGGCCTCAGGGATGGAGCATGTCCGTCGAGGCTGCTTCAGGAGCCTTTCCTGCTCTGCCTTCTTCTGGGAGAGAAAGACGTCAATGGCTTCCACCTGTGACAAAAGTGGAAACACACACCCCCTCAAGTTAAACACTGAAGAATGTTACGCAAGCCTGGGGAGGGGCGCAGAATGGGCATGGACTCAGTTGCATTCCTCAAGCCTTCAGGGCACACATTTGAATTTGAAATGAATGTTTAAACATAACCCAGTTTTCAGTTTCAAAACAATAACTCATTAAATGTGAAATCTGTACATCTGGGCTGACGACTAAGTCAATCTTCACCATTGGCTTTCACCAGGGAATTGCACAACTGGAGATAAACATAAGGGATGGTTTTTTTAAAAAGTAGCACAACCACAAACAGTGTCACCCTAAACAAGTCACAATCAGAAGTGACGTAGCGGCAAACAAACATTCCAAAACTCCCTTGTTTACTCCTTCCGACACGGCTTGCTGAACCGCCCCGATAGAGGCTAAAGATTTGCAAATGACAGAGCATGAAGCCATCTGGACGCAGATTCACAGCTGGCTTTTTCCAGCACATTAAGACGTTCCGGTCAGCTGGTCGTGCACCTTGCCGCCCACATCGTCCAACTGTTCCCTTTGTGACAAAACGGAGGCATGAGAATCGCGGGATACACAACTGGCGTTTATTGACCAACAGGGTGCTGTACTGTATGCGGAGGGTTCGACTGTGAAAGGAAACGGTACGGTGTGACTGAAATGGCGTGCGAGGCCTGGACGGAAACGGGGCAACTCCAGCACTCACAGTGGACACATGTGTGGGGTTTATATCGACCTTCTTGAGTTCTGATTTCAGATAATCTTCTTTGTTAGTAGCGTCCTGCAGCTGATCTGTGGTGAGAAAAGCACACTCAGGGATCAAAAGGGCCATGTTTAGCGGACCCCCCCCCATATAATTTCTAGGTCTGAAGCCCGTCCCTCATAGCTTGTGCGTGAAAAAGGAGACTTGCCCTTCAGCTCGGAGATCAGCTGGTTGTTGGTGTCAAACAGACTCCTGTAGGCGATGATGGACTGAGAGAGACGGTCCTTCTTTTGGGTAAGAGCTGCCATTTGCTGTTGATTCTTAGAATCTGGGGACAGAGATTTTATTGATTCATATGAGCTAACATGCAATGTTTTAAAATAAATAGATAATCCAAAGAACCATATAACTTCTAAGCTTATTTGCACATGACCCAAAGTACCACATATGTAGTTTGTATACTGTTGTAGTTTTATATAATCTTGTTGTCCCAGCTATGCCTACGTTTATTTGCACATCATTAATTCTTTTTTTCCCCTTCTGTTACTTTTGTGTACTTGTCTTTTAGTTGTACACTTCATGTCACCACCTGTACCAACAAAATGCCCTCCACTTGTGAATAAAAGGATTCTGACTCTTCAAAGGTAGTTTGAGCACCAGGTTGCACAACATACTTCAAAGCCTCCGCACAAGAGATTTACATTACCAGATAACAACATGGCTCGCTTTACAGTGACGAAGAAGCACAGTGAATTAGACAAGTAAGGAGAGGAGTTTCTGTGGGAGATTTATGATGTTGCCAGCACATATCTTGACCACGTTCAGCCTTCAGAATTTAAGCCAATATATTAGTGCCTGGGGGCGGCACAGGGGTCTTTGTGAAGATTACTCGACCACTTCATGACTTTGTCTGCTCACCATTGTAAAACATGAAGGGGAGCTCGAACAACTTCAACGCACTGTCTGTTGGCAGCCCGCGCACCAGGGGCTGGAAGACCAGAATGTACTCCATCCCGTCCGTCCCGGGGCTGTTCTCCAGGATCACGAGATCCTGGCACCACAGAAAAGGGCGGAAGAGCTGAAGGGCGCTCCAAATTAACCTGTGACGCTGGCCATTGGAAGTGCCCCAAAGGACCCCCGCAACCCACCTTGATTTCGGCCATGCCCCCGGAGAGTTGGAAAGACTTGCTCTTAACCTTTCCCTCAAAGACAGGAAGCTCCACCACACCGGTAGCAGGGCCCCTGAAGGACACCTGTACCATCCCGTTCAGGTGAGCTCCAGCGGGATTGCCGTACTCGTCCTGTAGGGGGCGACACCAAATTAAAAGTATTTAGGGATGACTACTACTTGGTACTTTGAAGGACATCACTTACTTACACATTCTCCTTAGGGTAGGAGCTAGATCAGACCTCCATGCAAATATCAGGATAAAGATACCCAAAGATAAAGCAGCCTCCGTAAATGCCCCCTCCCCTACAAACCAGTTCAAATTTAGCCAGAACACAAAAAGCACCACCAGATGACATCACAGCAGCATCTCTCGTGAAAGACCAGTCAGAGTGGCGTGTGAAAAGGCGAGACTCGACCCGCGCCGAGCGCTGCCGGTTCCTTGCCGAATCTCGGCGCCGGGGCTCACCATGATCTTCAGCGACAGGCTCTTCACCAGGGTCCGGCTCTCAACGTCGCGAATGTTGGAGACCACTGGGGTCGGCGGCTGGAAGTCCGGCATCAGCTTCTCAGGAACGCTGGGCACCACATTTATGATGTACTGGAGTGCATGCGGAGCAAAACCGATGGAGAACAGAACCAATTAGCCCTTGTGAGGGTATGGCATGCAGGTGAGCTCCCAATGCGACTCCTAACCGGTTCACGCATCGCATGTGTGCAGCTGCTAAGATATCTGTACATTTCGAAATACAGATGTCATCTAACCAAAAACAGTAGGTGATGACAAAGGGGTTACAACCGGGTCCCTCAACGTTCCGGCTGCCAAGCAGCAATTGACATCAGACCATAGGTATATATAAAATCCGATCGTAACACTCCTGCATTTACAGTACAGGGATATTCACAGTAAATCAATAGGTGCTCAAGACATTTACTGACACACAAATTTAACGAAATAAGCAGGAGCAGAAGCTTCTGACTGCTGGGCTTCTGAGAGGAGACTGACCTGATGACTCCAAAGGCATTTGGTCTTATCCACGCAGAGTACGAACTGGATCGTGTACTTTCCAACGCGATCTGGAATTATTTTGTCCCTGTAGGAATACAAGATGTACAAGTAGTAAAGGAGCACAGAGCTTGAGGCGTTTGAAGTGTTATTTGTACAGGACATCACAGACTTGTCACTTATAAATGAGGGTCAAGTATGAAAGAAGCCACGTATATTTAACACACTAAAAGAAAGTACCTCAAACACTTGGTTATATCAGAGCCAGACAAGAGATAAACCGGATTCTGAACTTTAAAAGGCTTCTATGACAAAGAAAAAGTAATTATGGGGCTCTTTAGGTGTAAAAGTAAATGGCATTGGTTGTCCAATAGCAGGGGCTCCCAAAACTATGGGTCATGACCCAGAATGGGTTGGGGTCGCAGCTGTGGTGGGTTGCTGATTGACCATGAAAAGCCCAATTTATAATATGGGTTACGCGGTGTGGTGGGTCTTTCTGCGTACCCATCAAACAACGAGCCTCCGCAAGCTGTGGACGCCAAGTCAATGATTGTTCGATATGCCGTTGAAACTGCGTTGTATTAGATACTTTCTATCCAAATCAATCAGAGTGGTCTGTTTCTAGTCGTCGTAATAATTCAGTGCGTGTATACAGCGAGTCAGTCATTCACTCAGAATAGGTAAATTTGGATTACATGTCATATAATTATCATTGTGAGTAAATGCATGTCAATGAAGCAAAATATTACCCTAATATTATCGATCATTTCATGGTAGTAATTATTAAAATCATGCCAGGTAAGGAAACATGGTGATACCAAGATAAACAAAGTTTAAAAAAATAAAATAAAATTCAATAAAACATGCATCTATGGAGTTAAATAAGGTTATAGAATAAAACGTCACTATCCAGTTGAATAAACATCAATAACGCAATGAAACGTCAGTTATAATCTGAAGCTTTATTATAGTAATTAAAAAGAGAGAACTAGTATGGTAAAATATGAAGTATTCTAAAGTACAACAGCAGCGAAGAGCAACACCCTGGCTGCTGCAGGCAGATGATCGCTGACAGCGAAAATACAGAAGTACTACGGCAAGCCAAAAATTATTAGTATAAGACTTACTCATAACTTAATTCTTACTAGTAGAAATAAGTCATGATGAGTAAGCCTTATAGTAATAAGAGACAAGTGGGCTTGCCATAAACGTACAGTGTGATTGAGAATCGAGGACAAAGCAATGGACATTCAAACCATTACAAAAGGGGAAGGATATTTTCAGGGTGGTGGACACTAACTTAATGTTCAGACTGGAATGGGCGAATTGTATTGGTGTTTGTACTGGTGGGGCAAGAAGTGCGACTGCAAATAAGTCTGGTTTTGTGGTTCATGCCGACAGAATGGCTGCAGATATGAAGCTCACCCACTGCATCATACACAGGGAGACACCGGCCAGCAAAGCACTGCAGATATGAAGCTCACCCACTGCATCATACACAGGGAGACACCGGCCAGCAAAGCACTGCAGATATGACCTAGGGCAGGTTTTTTGATGTAGTGGTGAGGGGAGTAAATCTGATGAGAGAGAGACCTCTTCAAAACAAGCCTCTTCAGAGAATTATGCAGGGAGATGGGGGCTGAGCGCCTGCTGTTTCATTGTGAGGTTAGGTGGTTTTCCAGAGGTAGAGTTCTGGAAAGGCTTTGGCAGATTAAGGAGGTCTTTGTCTACCTCCAGAATGAAAAGCCTGAACCTGCCCAGAATTTCTTGTGGGCATATTCAATCAGCTCAAGTCACTGAATACAGTCCTTCAAGGGAAGGAAACGGGAAGCGTTGTAGAGCTAGAAGGGGCATCGCAGGGCGTGACGGCAGGCCTAGATCTGAGGCAGTACCAGCTACCTTTCAGAAGACAGGCGTTTGCCTCTTTGAAGCAAGTCATAGCTGAGCACCTGTCCAGGATACAACGGAACTTTCAGCACCACTTCCCAGACTCACAGGGATCTAAAAACCTGGAGTGGGTAAGGGATCCATCTCAAGTTGTTCTATCATCAGACCTCTGTCTAAGTCAGACTGAGTTGGAGGCTCTGGTTACATTGTTACAGAAGTCTATGGCTGATAATGTCAAGGATACACAGATTCAGTTTGGTACAACATACCATTGCGAATCTGGATTCTCTACTGTGGCATATTTGAAAACCAAATACAGTCAAACCCACTTCTCAACCTCTGTTAACTCGCCAACCCTGAAGTCAACGTTTTTGAAGTGTAACCGCCAAATTCCCTCTTTGCATCAGCATTCTCTCATCGGTTATGTCGATTCTTTTAAGTCACCGATCCCTAATATGTTGACCACGAAAGAGGGCCAAAATCGCCACTTAACATCGGTTATCTTGAACCCTGTGACTAATAGCCGGCTTTTTAAAATGTATCACAAGTGCTAAACAGCCGCATGTTTATTCCCATGGTAATTTGCTGAACAACGCAGCGGTGGAACGCGATCCATGTAAATCCTCATCAAAACCATAAGGGGGGGGGGGGGGAGAAACGCGGCCAGATGTGAATGGCTCATGCTTACATTGATGTTAGCTTTGGACTAACCAATAAATTGATCGTTCACTCCAATGACAGCTCACTCATTCTTGTTGATCTTGTCTGAGGGATAACATGCTGTAGCTATTCGGTTTATTTTTTTCCTTCTAAAAATGTCTGGAGGTGTTAAGAGAAAACTGGACAACTAATCAGTCATTACAGAAAAAGTATGAAATCATACTGCAGCTAGAAAAAGGAACAAAACCGGCAGACCTCAGTCGTCTGCATGGCATTCCAGCGAACACCATTTCAGGATGGAAGAAGGAGGCCGACGCGATAAAGCAAACATGAGAAGTCTGTCTTTGATCCAGAGAGAAAAAAGTTTAGAGCGGCTGTGCACAAAGATTTTCTGAGCGATCTTTGTGTTCGCAGTGTTGGATCATATAATTAAAGGTTTGTATCGAGAATCGACGGTGGCTTTTATCGTATACTGGTAAATCTCTGCTTTTAGTTGGCGCACATATGCCTTTGTGTCAGCCAACATGTACGTACATTTTTATAGCATGCCGATCACATCAAACAAATCGCGGCAACGCTGTTGTGTAAAAAAAAAAACACCAAGAACCCATGCATGTACATTCTTATTTAATGTACATAAATAAATTTCAAGCACGTTAATATATTGCCGCCATATTGGTTTTCGGTTATCTCGATCCTCGGTTCTCGACGCTTTTTGGCAAACCCCCTAGGCCGGCGACATAACCGGGTTCGACTGTACAGAAACAAGCTAAAACGCTGAGCATGAACTCAGGACTGCACTTTCTAACGCTGCAGCCTGAACAGAGCTGCTTGAGAAAAGCCTTAACCAGCCACATACGTTAAATGTCCTTACTATACTAAACTAGTCTAACGCTGGGAAACAAAAATATAAAAATTGTGGCTTTTATATTAGGGGTGCGAGGAAACGTGCAGAATGTTATCGTCGCTCAATGTTGTCAATAAAAATCTGCATTTTCATTTTTCCTCAGAAGTTTCATATAGTGTGTTTTATGAGGGATAAGGGAATGGCCTGTTCAACAGTCATATAAATATGTATGTGACAAAGAATCTTGAAAGATAAAAAACATTCATTCATTCATTGAATAATAAACATTTAAATACTTTTTTTCCTGTGTTTTCTATCTTCTCATATCGTTAGCATGTAATGGTATTTCATTATATATATTTAGGGTCTGGGTCCCAGGCAGATGAGAAATTTCTCTTTTGGGTCCCCAGATGAAAAGGCTTGGGAAGCCCTGTCCTATATACTGATTTAAAGTCTGACTCGGGTTTAATAGGAAACACGCTTTGGTACTGGGGGGGGGGGCACGCCTCAGTGATAAACACCGACAAGGCCCCCAACGGGGCTCCGGGCCGAGGGTCAGGCACAGAACACGCACCTGAAATAAAAGCAGTCGTCCTTTTCAGTCTCCTTGGGTTTACTGCACTTGAGGGCGGCAGCCTGGAGGGGGAGAGAGGGTTGCACCATTTTTTTTAAACATGTGGGGGGGGGGGGGGCTGAGGTAGATACAGCATTATCAGCTTGGGGCGAGAGAGAGAGACACAGCATTTCCACCTTTGAGAATGGAAAGGGGAATACACGGTTTAATAGGTAGGGGAGAGGAGGGTCCACCGTTGTCAGATGGGAGCAGGGGATATACCATTTCAGTACCAAATGCAGAAACAATGCAGCAGAGAGAGATAAACCAGCTACAAAAGCTGGAAAGGGATTTGAGAATCAGCCCCTCCCAGAGAGACACTCACCCCGGAGGGGGGCCGGGGGCCCGTGGACTCGCCCTTCCACATCAGCATGGATATGGAGGCCGGGCTCAGGTTCCTGATGGCGCCCCCATCCTCAGATAGCACCGTCACCGAGAACACTGCAGGGATCACACAGGCACGGGGGATCAGGCAGGACCCGCTTACGGGCCGCTCGCAGGCACGACCCGCCCGGGCGTGGCGCCCCCTAGTGACGAACCTGGGAATAAGCCGCCGGCACGGAACTCGGAGCCCGTGTCATAGCTCACAGTCAGCTTGACGGGTTTGTTGGGGTCCAGCACCACCTTGAGCTTCACCACCGGCCCCGGGATACACTGCTGGCCCAGGGTGCCACTGAACTGCAGGCTGTACTCCCCCCTGAGGGACACGCAGGCAGTTAAAAAGGCCCAGGGCCTTTGGCCGGACAGGCTGTGTGCCAGCGACTACACATTCACCATTCTGCATATGAATATCACACTGCAACCCTAATGACCCAAGGCAGCCACCGTAGTTCAGAGACTGCTAATGTAAAGCTTCACATATACAGTACTGTGCAAAAGTCTTAGGCAGTTAATAAAAAAAAATGACTAAATGATCCGCATGTTGGTGTAATTGAATTATCTGTCAAATGGCGACAACTCACAAATGTTTGTACAGCTGATTGCATGGCTGGGTGTTTGATTTTACATACCTGTGGCAATGGGTCTGCATGAAATTCAATGATTGAGAGAGAGATGCATCCCAATACCGTTGTCCATATAGTATATATAGTTTGTACACAGAGAAATAGTTTCAAGCATTTGCTTTGACTGCCTAAGACTCTTGCAGTACGGTATACACAGAGCAGGGGTCATGAAGCTTTACAGTAATGATTCTAATATGTGCGAATGCGGCTTTCTGCTCACTTTGCTGCCGTGACATTCTTCACTAGGAAGCTTGCCCTCCCTTCCCAGTCACCTGCCTGCGCTGGGGGCACCACCGTGATCTGCAAGACAGACAGAGCACACAGCAGCCTGAGAAGGGGTTCAGGCTGGTGCTGCAGATACCAGACACTGAGCGTTATCAGCTGAAGGGGAGGAGAGACTCAGAGCCACAGACCTTTAGAGTCATATCGGAAAGCCCCAAAGAGGCGACATCACCTTCAGGTCAGAGGTCACACAAGGGAGCCAGGGGTCACAGACCATCAGAGAGACACGCGGAAAGGCGACCTCACCTTCAGGTCAGAGGTCACAGACCATCAGAGAGACACGCGGAAAGGCGACCTCACCTTCAGGTCAGAGGTCACAGAAGGGAAGCAAGGGGACACAGGCGCATGGGGAAAGAGCCAAAGAAGCGACCTCACCATCAGGTCAGGCGAGGCGGCCTTCAGGGAGATGATGGTGTCCGGCTCGGGGGAGGGACTCCCCCAGTCGTCACAGATCTGCACCACCAGCGGCCTCTCGATACTGTTCCCGCTGAAGACCTGGAGGGGCTGCCGGAGAGCACACACAGACACGGCCGTTAGCATCCGGCCAGGGCGAGCGGGAAGGCCTCAGGAGCGGCGTCACGGCCCGTCCTAAGGTCCACACACGGCGCACCTCACGTTCACGGAACATCCATCCGTTCGTTCGTTCGACGTACAAACGGAATTTCACGCAATTTCATCATCTGACATTCTTTGCATCATTTATGGCTATTTATTGTTACTGTTCATTCAATGCTTTCGTCACTGTCTGAATGGGTTCGTCACGCTACTGTACACCTACAGTACAATTTCCTTCAGGATTAAAAAAGAAAGCATCCATCCATCCAGTTAGAATGGGGGGGGGGGGGTACCTCCTCAGGCTTGTCCAGAAGGCACAGCTGTTTGGGGGGGCCGGCCAACACGTTGATGCGCACGCACTCTGCAAACTCTCTCCAGGCGAAGCAGAGTTCCCGGGGGCCGGGAGCCCCGGGGAGGAAGCGCACCCCCTGGATGACGATGCACTGCGAGCTCTCCTGTGAGCAGAGGAAGGAAACAAACACCACAGCCCCCCCCCCCCATGACCTGTGAGACGTCGATGGATGCCGGCATGTGCGTCGCATAACGGTAACGGCAAGACATGAAAACTGGGCGCTCAAGTGAGGAGTTAGTAACCCATGCACTTCTGGACGGCTCACAGACACACATCAGGGTTTTCCCACCATAGAAAGGCTTAGGGCCAAGTGAGAGCCTAAAAGCTGAATCAATGCCATCCACGCATTGACTGTTCGTTTTTCTACA
The DNA here is from genome assembly GCA_026779605.1 of Mormyrus hasselquistii. Classification (NCBI taxonomy): domain Eukaryota; kingdom Metazoa; phylum Chordata; class Actinopteri; order Osteoglossiformes; family Mormyridae; genus Mormyrus; species Mormyrus hasselquistii. The sequence continues at coordinate 411,503 of JAODKE010000099.1, forward strand.
GTAACGTAGGTGCCGGACCTGATGCATGCAGCACATGCGCTTGCGAGCGTTCAGCTTGGTTAAATAGTGCCTTCGTGCGTTTGATCAGGAGGGAGTAGCTCACAGGAGGGAGTAGCTCACAGGAGGGAGTAGCTCACAGGAGGGAGTAGCTCACAGGAGGGAGTAGCTCACAGAAGCTAATATGCAAATGATGCCATCGTACATTTCAGACCAAATGCGAAAACAAAACAGCTCAGGCATCCAGACCTTTTCAAAGAATTCAAAGTCTTGTGCTTCACATATTTAACAGTAAGGATGACATCATTATTTTTATTTGCGATTACCATGTAGCATGGTAATTCCATATGACGTTAAGCGCTAAGGCTACTGTGTTTAGGCTAACAGAATGTAACCTTAGCTTGTAGCAAGAGGCTTCCACCATAACCAATGAATCCAAGGGTATAATCTTTGGCTGAGCATTTGGGGGGGGGGCTTTGGTCTCCACTCATTTAAGGGGGCCCAGGGGGTTGCCTTGGCTGGTTTTGATTGGGGGTGTTACAATCCTCCCCCCACTATAATTTATGCCTCTGATTCAATCTGTGCCATTTGTTATCAATATACAATGTCAGCATCTTTAAAAAATATGGTCAGACTAATAGTCTGTCACCATTGCACCGCGGACACGTCATTTGCCCTCTGCTGTTCTCTTCCGGTCCTTGAGCTCTACCAGATCACTGAAGCGTCACCGTTTTTCTTTCACAGATTTAGCCAGAGGCGGATGTCAGCCAGGAGAGGCAAGGGTGAAATCAGGAAACATGCACACATCACATGTGCTTTTTGTTACGGTCAAACTTTTTAAACAAAAGAGTGCATGCTGAAGTACACATGATTTTTTTTTTTTGCATTACTGAATTCATGGAACTTCACTGGTACCCACTACTAAAGTTCTGGTACTGTGACATTCCTACCAGTAGGTACTAGGCAACTAATGAAAATGCATGTAAAAACAATGGTGAGGATAAATGTTACAAAAATCAACAGATTTCTCCTATGCTGCATTTTCAAAAATATTCCACCGGCCCACTGACAGAACGCGGACGGCACCCCGGCCCTCGGAAAACCTAGAAACCCTGCAGACTGGGGAACCACCTTCAGAAAGCAAAACCCCCACGTTCTATAATCTCTTATATTAGTACAGGACCACAGAGAACCTGAATCCTATCCCAGGATGTGCAGAGTATTCACTGGATGAGCGCTCTCTCTCTCACACATACACACACACACACACACACACACACACACACACACACACACAGTGTGCTTTATAAATAAAGTTGGATTGGATTACAATCTGGCCTGCAATCAAGTCGATGTTTCATTTCCCCCCACAATGTCCAATGTAACATCTATATTCCATTAATCAGCATCGGCACCCTGACAAGATTTACCGGCAGGCACTCCCCCCCCCCCAGGCGTGGCAGAATTTAGATGTCACACCAGGAAAATCAAGTAAAGATGTTTCTCTTTCAG
>JAODKE010000099.1:413099-423305 GCA_026779605.1 Mormyrus hasselquistii
CCCCTTAGCCAGTGGCCCCCAGACTGTTTGCGACTACTGCCTTTGTTACGCCCCCACGTAAAGCTTGACTCTACCTGCCATGTGACCTTCAGGCTCGCTTTATCCAGCCCATCGGCGGACACCCCGAATGAGTTCACGCAAGCCGACGTCAGCGTTGGGGTCTTGTTGCCAAACTGGTCGACGACTTCCAGACCTAGAGGCGGGGACAGAGTTTCACGCCAGGAAGCCGGACGGGAAGCGGGTGCAAGCAGAAGGGGCTCGATGCTTCCGGAGAGACTCACAGATGTCCCCGGGGAGCAAATCCCCCATGCGCACGGAGGCGGTGGATTTCCAGGTGGCCTTCATGCGCTTGGGCTCGTCGGGACGTGGCCTGGGGGGGAGGAATGTGGGGGGACAGGACTGCGAGTCAGACTGGGGGGGGACTGGCTGCTATCCCAGCTCTGTCTGACACTCGATCCTACAAGTTCTCAGTTACTGGCTTACCCACAGAATACTATGCAAGCCGTCACAACTAGGAACAGATTTCTCCCCCCTCCCCGACAGAAAAGAAAAAAACACACACAAAGGGAAAGTGATGCTGATTGGACCCCAGAGCATCCTCTCCACTGTCAATGGCGGACTCACACACACACGTATGTATGTGCACACACACACACACAGAGCATATATGTAAGGCCCGATGGGAACATGATTACATCCTTTCGGACTCACATGATGGTGAAGGAGCACGTGACGGAGGAGTTCTCGTCCTGCAGGGAGACCTGGTAGTAATGCTCTTCCTTGGCCACCGTGGGAACGGGGATGTTGGGCAGTTTTCCCTGGTCCAGCTCCTTACAGCTGGCCTGCCAGTTCACCTGAAAAGGAGACACGGACAAAGCTGTGGGCGCCAGCAGACCAGCAGATACACCCGAGACCTTCATCCGGTCAAAGCTACCCGGACCTCGGCCGCCTCCTCACGTCGCCATAGCAACCGCTATGGTGACTTCTTGCATCACAGCACCTGAAAACGCCTTTTTTTTTGTTTTTAAGCTAGCTAGCCTTTTCCCATGGCCAGTTAACCACTGCTAACTAGCCACTAAAATATTTGTTTACTTACTGTAACTTATTTATTATTTGTATTGTTAATATGTCTCTACATGTTGCACTAAGTAGAGAGATGCTCTTAATCTCATTGCACATGTATATAATGTAAATTGTATATGTGTACAGTGACAATAAAAAACCATTCTATTCTATTCATTCTATTCTATTCTACATCTGAATGAGTTACTTAAAATAACCCCACCAGGTCTAATACAGTGCGGATGATGCTAAAATATAGGTAAAAATGTTAGACACACATGCAGCTTTTTCAGCATCATAGCTGGCGTGTATATAAACACAAATAAACCTTCCTCCGGATCTGTGTAGAGATGCCAAACCCCATCTGGAGTCCACCCTCCTCACCTTGATCTTCCTGGCCAGGCTGGGGGTGAGCGGCACCACACGGTCGGCCTCGTCGAACATCTGGAAGTGCAGGTCCTGCAGGATGTCCCCCGCCGTCCAGCCCACCTTCTCGCCATCCTTCAGTGCGATGATGGTTCCGTCCTCCTGCTGGCTGAAGATCTCCAGCCTGGCCACCTGCCGACTGGGCGTGACCCTCAGCACCTGCTCTACAGTCTTCACGTTCTTGCAGCTCTGTGTGGATGCGAGCTCAGGTCACGGACCGGACCGGCGTCGTTTAGATCCCCGTACGGCGACGGGCAAGGCGAGAGGGAGACGGATGGCGAGACTCACGGGGATATCGAACTTCGCGGCGATCATGTGGTCCGCCTTGATGCTCTTGATGCACAGCTTGCTCTTAAACAGGCCTGTTCCTGTGTTGCTACAATCCAAGGCCTCCAGGGGAAGGTCTGGGGTACCTGTGAACTGCCAGAATCGCACGAAAGACAACGGTCACGTTTACACTCCCCGTTACACACGGCTTATCCCTGACCCTAAGCTGCATTAACACAGAGTCGACTCCTTAGGAGCACATGCATGGGTGAAGTGCTGCGTGTCTCACGTCACTCCGGACAAAAGTGTCCGTTAAAGGTATCTTCCGGAAGGTTGCCTGTTCAAGTCTCGCACTGGTTCCTCTGTTGTACTTTTCATTAACTAGGCAAAATTGTGTGCGCACACACACACACACACACACACACACACACACACACACACACACACACATATACTGGATCCTGCCTCAACAAACAATGGTCCTACTTGAAATGACGGCTTGACCAAATAATAAGTATACTTGGAAATGCAAAGTACCTCAAGCCCCAACAGAAATGAAATATCCAGATTTGATTTTGGAAAACAGTCAGACAGATGACAGTGATAAGTGCAGTCCATCAATTTCCAGATGAGTCTTCGCCAGCGACGGGACAATCGATGTCACGTGCAGAGAGACTGTCGTCACCCTACAGTCACGCAACGAGCTGCGTTCAGCTCGGGTCACCCCTAAATCACCCACTGACCCCCATCCCCACCCAGGCTTGGCCAGGAGAGGACGGCAACTCCGGCCGACCTGCCGGGCATCCGGTTACCAGGACCGTGGAGCTCGCCGGTCAGTAAAGACGTCGCGGCGGACGCAAGAACACAATGCTCTGCTGTGGGGGGGGGTCAGTCCAGGCTTGGGCAGACTTGTTTTCCATTAACCGCTACACACCCCCCCACCCGTCTACACTGCCAAGCATGACATCATCCTCGCGGGATGTTCAATACGGACATTCAGCCAGGTCATTGTTTCAGAGACTGAAGACCCTCACGGTCACGGAATTAGACACAGGATCGGCTGAGAGCGGAAAATGAGCATGATGCATGTATGGAAACAAGCACCAAAGCAGACCATGGTGGCCGCGCTGGATGGAGGACGAGCACGTGGAGTAGGACGGAGGCCCCCAAAGCAGACCATGGTGGCCGCACTGGATGGAGGACGAGTGGAGTAGGACGGAGGCCCCCAAAGCAGACCATGGTGGCCGCGCTGGATGGAGGACGAGTGGAGTAGGACGGAGGCCCCCGGTCACCTGGCAGCGGACGATCAGTTTGGGGTGCGCTGTGATGTTGCCCGCCTCGTCGTGCACCTCCACCCTGAATTCCTGGCACGTGCCATTCTCCACCTCCATCTCGGCGCTGTCTGGCTTCACCTTCAGGCAGCTAGGAAGCCCTGGGGGGGGGGGGGGGGCGTCCGAGAACGGCGACACGGTAGAAGGAAGGCTGGTCAGCTAGCAGGCGCTGACATCTACATCAATATCGACATCCAGCTGGATCTAGTCCTGAATTTTAAGTGTGGCTCACAGGAAACATGTCCTTCGATTGGACATTACCAAGCATTCTGCTACTACGGGGTTGTCTGTCGAAAGGAGGAAGGGGAAAGCAGAATGTGTGTGTGTGTGCGTGCTTGTGTACGTGTGTGTTGGTGGGAGGGAAGGGCTTAGGAAAGTCATTTCACTGGGGATCAGAAAAACTTAACATTGGTAACTAGGGCTCGGTACCAGGGTCCAGAGGTCAGGGGAACGGGGAAGCAGGAGCTCTGCCCCCTCCCAGTGACCGGGTCCCTCCCAATAGGAGGGAAGAGCCCCCCCGCAATCATGACCCCATTCGTTTTCTTGAGTATACGGCCTCGCCCCCCCACCACGCTGAAAGCCTGACTTCCTTTGGCCCTTAGAGTAATCACCGAGGTCATAAAAACAATCTCAGGTTCAAAGACCGACTGCCGGATCTCCACTGTGCTGGGGCATCAATTATACATTCATCAGGATTCATTATAAGCGGCACCAGAGGTAGGGGGCGCCAACAACACAGAAACGGTCACTTTCTAGAACTTCTATGCCCTTTAAAGGCCAATACTGATATTAACAAAAAAAAATCCTCATACTGGCTGGATACATCAGCCCCCCCCCTTGGGACAGCCCTCACCTGGCAGGAGGCTGATCTTGAGAAGCTGAGTTTCTGGTTTCATGCCTGGTATGATGACCTTCACACTGTAGCCCTGACACAGAAGTAGTACGAGAAAAAAAAAAAAACGATATCATGCGGAACCCACAGATACAGTCCGACAAATCCCTCAATAGGGGTCCTTTGTTATTCTACATAAACCTCTGCACAGCACGCCACACTCAATCTCACGGGGATTCCAATTGACTCTAGGTCTGATTGGGTATCCAATTAAGCACATCGGGAAAAGGTGCATTGTAACGAGTTTGTTAGCATTAACGATGCCCCTCTCAGGGTTTGGCCCTTTGTTTCACTGACCTTGCCCTGGAAATTCTTCACGGGGCCGATGGCTTTCACACCCTTGATGGTGAAGGCGTTCCCGTTCACCGAGGTCTCGTCGTAGCTCAAGTCCAGGCCACTGCAACAAGACCCCTTGAGATGCTGACACTCGCGAGCCCAACTCAGAGCGAGCTCTCGCTGCTTAATCGCGGTACCAGAGGCCGGTATATCACTCACCCACACTCCAGAAGGGGCTTAATGTCAGCGGGCGGCTTGGTGTGCTGCCCAAACTCATCCAGAAACTCCACGGGGATACTGAAAGGCACGGCTACGCGGAGGGGGCTGACGACGGCCCCCAGGGTGAACTTCTGAGCGCTGCCCGCTGTTGGGTGGAGAATCACCCTCATTACATGGTATGCATCAGTCAGTCAAAGCTGCCTGATAGGTGAAGCTTCGTAAACCCTTGTGGGAAGACACGTCACTTTGAACTTGTCAATTAGGGCAGCTGTAAATAGCATTTACCATCAAGTCAACTGGAAAAAGGCTCTCGACTACAATAAAGAGGGGAGGGGATCTAATCACATTTAATGAGCGTGAGACAACCTAGATAATGTCTCGGAATCTTTAGGAATCCGACATAATCCCAAACCAAGAAGGGTCAGCCTGTTGATTTAAGGGTAAACTGAACATAGCAAGGAGGATTTAATGAATTTACAGAGGACACGATCAAGCGCACGCACATCATCCTTCTCACTGGTGATCCGGCACATACAACATCATATATATGATACCATAATGGAGCCGTGCATTCATGAAGGGACACCTACCACAGATGGAGAACTTCAAGCGGTAGGAGGGCAGCTTCTGTCCGGCGAACATGCTGGCGCTGCTCTCATTCAGCACGGCCTGCAGGTGCAGGGTGTAGCTACCCAGCTTGCTGAGGTTCTCTGTGGGGGTAAGGACAGGGTCTTCAGACAGAGCCAAGAAGTGACAAAGACTTCTCTCCTGGAGAACCTTCACTTTCTCACTACACGCCTAGGTCAAGGAGGAGAGTTATAGCTACTCAGTATCTCTGCCTTTCTTTCAGAAAGCTCCAGAAGTAGTTTTCCCAAATAATATCCCATTGCTGGTACCAATTCTTACCAGGGCATACACAGGATGACACAGGACTCAATGTACGTGCAAAGTAGTAAAAATTCAATTCTGAATAGTACGAGAATTAAGAAATGAAAAATTGACAAATGAAAAAGAGAAATGCACCCATAGTTTTAAACCAATATGGCCATTTTCCTCCATGTTGGCTGATATGAGAGTTTGTCTCGATGTCACCGGTGGGGGCTGTAGAGAATAAGAGGGGGAGACATCTTTCAGATCTCACATCACGATGTCCCAAGTAAAGGCATGACATACTAAAACAAGAAATGCTCGTCTTCCGCGGTTTTCTGGACAGACTCGAGTTCTGCTATTCCTTACAGTGCCAGAAGACTTTCAGCTCCATGAGAAGCTTCTTCGAGGAGCTCAGGTTGGTCCCAGGCATCCTAGTCATGGATTCACCTTTCTTGTTCAGGATCTCAACCTGGATGGGACCTTCAGAACCACACCACCATGAAATTAGCACCCAAAACAGAACTGCTACAGGCAAATGAATTTCCATTTGAGTTTGCTACATGCAAACTCAAGTCACACTGGCTATACTGTTCATTTAGAAATTTGACAAAATTAGCATTTACCTCCTGCTCTTGTGGTTACGGGAAGAAGTCCCAGAAGATTCCAGAGCACTTACCAAAAGGGGTACCAGCAGAGCGTACATCATTCTGGGTCCATTCATTGCCCTCTGGCCAGGTCACTCTGAGCTTGTCTGGCAGTCTGCATCCAAGTTGAAGAGGATCAGAGAAACTAGCAAAACCAGCTGGGAGAACCACAACTTAACCCAACGACAACGGCGTCCCACTCACTTTGCGAGCTCGTCATCGATGTATTTCTTGATGGACTTCAGATTGGCCGCCCTGTCAATCTTCGAGATCGGAATTGTTTTGACCTCATCAAAAAGCTGCTTCGGTTCCTGCAGCAATAAAACAGCTGAATCAGGATCTAAACAACCCAGGACAGAATGTATATGCTGGCACCTGAAGTTACCGGTGAACATAAAAAGGAACCACTTTCACGTCCAGTAGTCATTGGGTGCTTTTTCATGCAAACGTTGTCCTTTGAGGCACACCATTATACAGCAGGGCTATTCAAATCATTAAACCAACTACCTGGAAGAACTGAAAACAAGGCCTGGATTTGGAATCGAGATCCAGATTTGAAGAACCCTACGCTATATAATCACGATTACATCGTGACGTGAACGTCCTACACAGATTAGAGGCCAAGTCTCTGTATAAATCAGTGCATTTTTAACAATCACTGTCAACATCAACTCATGAATGTGTCATATCAGGGGTAATAAATGATTGCCTCCCTTGCTTCATCAGATATCATCAAAAACACAGCACGACCTGCAGTTGTTGGTCATACTCAAGATCTGGTAAGACCACTCTAGGTTTGACCAGGACAGACCCATTGGCGATCTCGCCTCGTACCACAGCCAGCTGGACGTGTCCCCCAGTAGCGTAGACGTCTCCTTCATGATCACCGTAGAGGAGGAACTGGATGATGCTCCCAAAGATGATAGGATGTGTCTTCACTGTTTTCACCTGAGGAACAAAGCAGGGGTGATCAGACCTGGGCTCGATACCCCTAAAAGAGCAGAAGATTTCCTCCTGGGACTTGAAGAGTCACTCTTTACATAAGGAGAGACTCACATACTGGCCGGTGCTGTATGTCTTGCCATCCCACTCAATAGACGTGAACTTGGCCCACGGCGATTGCATCTTCTTGGTGGACACGTCCGTTCTGGCCATGATGCCCTGGAAGCCCAAGAACTTCACCTGTTTGTCCCACTTTTCATGGCATTCCTTCAACCACTGGGAAAACTCCTTCTGGATTTTCACCCTTTGCTCCTGGAACAGAGATCGGGGGATTTAACATCAGGGGTTGAGGACAAAGTGAGACAGAAGACCCTGTGCAAGCCCAGGTTTCAGGGTCCAGTCACCAGATCACATGGCAATTATTCTTCCCCCAAATTTATCACATTTGACTTATTTCTGTAGATGCTTTTATCCAAAGTGAAGATGACAGTAGTAATTTGGGATAAGGCCCTTGCTCAAGTGCCCAATAGAGACATCACTCTTCCAACCATGGGATTTAAACCAGCCACCATTTGATCATAGACACAGGGTCCTAACCCACAGAACCACAAACTACACAATAAAGACGGCAGATAGATTCTTATTTCATTATTTAGAATTGCTTGTGAGACAGATTGATACATCAAGGAAAATGCCAAAATGTCCACATCACCTGTCCGTTGACCACCCTGGTGAAGATGGTCTCTTTGTCCTTCAGCTGTAGCTCCAGGTCCATGAAGGTCAGCTTGTTGGTGCTGACTTGGAAGTGGTCGTTGGTGAAGAGCACTCCGGAGATCCTGTTGAAGCACTCCACCGGGACGGGCCCACTCTTCTTAGGTCGGACACACCAGTCAAATCTGGAAAGGTACGGTCCATAGGCTCGACTCATACCACTGGCACAAGTGCTTAGGTGAAAGCAAGAAGAACCTCGAACTTAACACCAGGACCCACACAGGCTCTTACTCTGCTACGGTGGTGTAAGGGATCAACCTGCCGTTCCAGAAACACTGAAATATAGGCCTCTTGCCTCGGCCTTCTTGGTTGAAGATGACATAGTCTTCCTCCTCTTCTTCAGCTGCATCTAAAGTGAAAGACAAGCCAAACAAGAACATTAACCTCAACAGAAAGCAGAGGAACTCCCATCCATAAAGACCATAAAGCAAACATTTCAAAAGCGTAAGACTGACTGGAAAGAGAAAAGGGGTCCTCGGGGTAGGTCTCCTTGTCGTAGAGGAAGGGGTGGTATCTGATGAGCCCTTCCACGATGCCGTCGCCTTCCACATGAGCCCTGAACTCGAAGGTATCCACACACGAGTTGATGTAGAGGGTCTGCATGTCATTGGAGACCTGGCGGAGGTTCAGCATCCTTGGCGTTTTGGACTTCTCCAGCAAGCAGATCTGGGAGCAAAAGGTGCATGCAAGTGAGCCCAGGAACCTTACAGCGTCATTAGTCATTATCTTATTGGGATTCAGTACCGATTAAGACACATCTACTTGCTTTCCATTAGTTTTTTGTAAACAAAACATGAAATACTACTACAAACGCCTACATTGGTGGGCAGAGACGAGTCGAGAACTTGACCTTACGACATACTTATGTCACACTAAATTAAAATTTGACTGTGAGGCATGAAACGTATTGGAAAATGAGACCACAAAATGGTTTTACATGAAATATTTTTCAGGGGGGGGGGGCTCAAGCCACCTAAATAGGGTCTTGAACCACATAAAGGCTGGAGAGAGCCGTTCCTCCTTAAATCAAGCAAATCCTTAAAACACATGCATGTCCATCTTGTTCAACCAGGAGCAGCAATATTCCGGCCATCGGTGATGTCGCTATTCCAGGGTGTTTCTTCAGGATGCTCCTCACCTGGATATTAATCTTGGTCACGGTGTCAGACGTCTTGAGCAGTGATGCCGAATCGTTCCCTTGCGCTCCGTGAATGTAATAATGATAGATGTGTCTGAAAGGACAGAGCATGCATGAAAAAGCAGGAGAGGCCGTCTCAAAGTATCGGCCCGCAAGTCCCAAGGAGCCAAAGCTTTTTAAATAGTAAAATCTGCCCGCCGATCAGTCATTTCCTACAGAAAACTATTCCACGTCATTCCATTCATTAGCAGCACTGCGAATTTTACTACCACCAACCCCCACAATCCAGAGGCTGTTCAGTGGATTTTTTTATGAAAACATTATTCTTAAATAAGTGGAATATGGGGGGGTGGCGGGCTGAAGACCTCCTTTCCAGTGCCCTCCAGGTAACTGGGGTTTGAGAACCCCTGATAGCCCTTTGATAAAAATTAGAAGAGACATATCTGACGTACAGAGGGCGGCGAGCAGCTATATCGAGGAGGTCTGTGAAGATTCAAGACCAGAGGCATAAGCAGCAATCTCACCATTCTTAATATGCACCAGAGCACTTTGGACAATTACAAGCAAGGTAAGCTTGGTTTATTGGAGCAAGTAGCTGTGTTGGGGGGGGTTAACTCACGCCAGCTCTCTAGTCCACGCTTGGAAGTCACTCTTCAGGAAGGCAATGTGCTCGGGCTGCACCCCGGTGATGACCACGGCAGTGAAGCTGTCCTTCTGCACCTCCTCCAGGATGAGGTTGTGCAGGAATCGCTCATCCTCACTGGTGATGTGGGAGGAGTCGCCTGGCTGGAGGGGCAAGTTCACACACATCGTCACTGGCCATCGGGTGGTGGACCGTGAACCATGGACTTATTTCAGCTTTGTTTGTTCTTGCTCCAGTCCCTGTGTCCAGATGCATGTGTTTTTTTTATTCTGTGGGGTAAAAGGCCTTGAATACCGATTCTGCTACAACCAAATGATTAAACACGGGTATGATAAAGTCACGGCAGTCACTATACGTCATATTCAGTAAATTTAATTTATCACATAGAGATACAGATTATGCATCTCTGTCTTTGTGTGGACTCTCCATTCATTTCATTAATTTCTATGGACATAACCCCTATGGCAATTTTGATAACCTTACCCCCTACCCAGTGCTAACCTTAAGCATAAGGAACCAAACAAAATCGGCATTCTTAGTTTGACTGCACTCACAGAATTTTACAAAATTGAGAATTGAGTTTCCCCATTGAGTTCCATCTCATTGCGGAGACATTTGTGTAATATATATACCTGATCCACCCACACCCACACACACACACACCCCCCCACCCACCCACCCACCCACACCCACCCACACACACACCCACCCACCCACCCACCCAC
>JAODKE010000099.1:423405-436340 GCA_026779605.1 Mormyrus hasselquistii
ACACACACACACACACACACACACACACACACACACACACACACACACACACACACACACACACACACACACACCTAAAGCTCACAGTTCCTCACCTTCCTGTTTCGAATGAAACCACAGTAGATGTCCTCTCTGTTCCTCTCCTTCTTCTCAAACTCTTCCTTGGACAGGACCAGCTCGTGCACATCTGGTGAGCCCACCGGCCTGGTGATCATCTACATAGAGATGACAGCGCGTCACAGCCGTGCTAACACCCCCCCGGAACACCCGGCCCAGAGAGTACGCGGCTTGTCAGCTCACTGCTCACACGTAAAGCCCTTTAACTGGCCTTAGAGCTCCATGAACAAAAGGCATGCAACATTACAACACAAAATTAAAAATCGGTAACTTTGACACAGTCCAAGCAATCAAATGCAACATGAAATTAAATTCTGCACAGCTGGTAACAAACGCCGGCTAATTAATGTTATGCAGTCGAGTTAACACTGCAGGGCAAAAATTATATGTAAAATAAGACCACGTTACATACATTACTTGTATTTTAAAATATTTTGTAGCACAATAGGTCTTTTAAATATGCATTTCAGGATAAATCTGAAGACTGGATATGCTACACTGAGGGTTTACAGAAAAGGTGAAAGGTCGAACAAACAAAGCCTATTTTTCGAATTATGTAATGATTAAGTACAATTAGACTTCCTTGCTGAAGAAACACCATTTTTTTCCCCCTGAAAAGCTCAGTAATGAGCACAGCTTAATTTACCCATCAGGTGGTTTTATAGTAGTGAACAGCCAAATATACCCATAAATAAATTAAATTGGGGTAGACATATAAGAAATAGTGTTAGTACAAAGGATATATTATTCATGTTTTACTAGGACTGCGAGTTAATGAGCACACAGCACACTGCTGTAGTGATCTAAAATCACTGATGGGCAAACAATGTTACGCAAAGACGTCATAGAGGTCGGAAACAAAAACGCACGGCCAGAGACAACGCCAGACCTGGCACACGTGTGCGTTGATTTTTTTTTTACATTAAGCGACAAAAAAGTCTAAGAAATTAAGTGTGGCTCAACAAGATTCCATACTGTGGCCATTTACGAAGACTGTGCGAATAAATTTTATAACTGGGCTCTCCAGTGTGACTTGCACATATGCCCCCCATATAGTGGCTGACCACCATATGGGGGGGGGGCTGTCGTGTATGACATGAAACACCTGGGGAGACTGAAAACTTTGTGTGTGTGTGTGTGTGTCTGTGTGGTGTGTAAAATTATATATAAATATTGCAAGTGGCACAAGGTAGGAACCAACCAACCACTGCAGGGAACAGACTCAGTCACACACAGTCAATTAAGGCAATCCGATTAATTTTAGCTGCTTTTATACAGTGGAGAAGAGAAAAAAAGGGTCTACTAAACCCCCCCATATATGTTCTATTAAAATTCATAACAGTATATCCACCTCCAATTGTTGTGCATGCTATTTCGGCCGATCACCACCATTACTTTCCACTTAAATAAATAAAACAAGCACTCATAAAGCTTGCAAACGTTTGTTCTGCTTTCTTCCATTCATCTGCTCAAAAAAAAAAAAAACACTTCCTGCACAGCACATCATGCTTGATTTATTTGATTATTTAACTTGATTATTTAATAGCTTAAAACAGCGCAGCATAATAACCTGTAGGTACAGATGCCAGTATGATGAAGTTAATGTGGCCCATCTGTTTGCTGTATTACATGATTCCTTACATAAAACACTAACTTGAAGCTAGGGAGATCATATTTAATAATGTATTTGATGTACATTTAATATTTTATGTGATATATTTAATAATCATATTTGATGTAGCTAATTTTAGGTTCATAACGGACTTTTGCCGCAAGTTTTCTTGGGTGTGTGTGTCTGAAAGTGAGAGTCTCACGGAAGATGCGTGAAACTTGCCAACACTGCATGATGTGTGCAATTCTGACACAGGGTACGATTGAGTTCTGGCAGTGGTTCGGACATACTGAGCCCGTTATTCAGAATCGTCGGCTAATTGCGACAGCCCTAACTGAACCGATTCGAGGAACCAGTGGTGATATCCAGCCTGCAAATAATTATAGTGCTTTTAAATAATACTTATAATAGCTAATTATCCTCTTTTTTTAATCCCGATTTTATACACGTTCTTAAACATTCAACAATGCTGACTCATCTTTAGCTGGAAGCAGTAAAATAAACATTCACTGAGGAGGACACCAAAAATGCCAGGTAATGGATCAATTCCAACATACCAGCCACGAGGTAAATACCCTGAACACCACTATGGCTAAAGGTGACTCGGCAGCAGGAGAAGAATATCGGATGAAAAGCTCTGTACCCTTGCCGACTGTCCGATGTAGAAGACCGCCTGTTTTCCCCCGACGCCGAAGTAAGATATGTCACTGTTCAGGCTCCGGGGCACCGGAAGGGGACGGATGTAGCCAGTGTGGTCACTGCGGGAACAATATGACAACGGGAGGACATGCCAGATAGCTTTCGTCAACAACGTGAAGAGCATGGGGACAACGGAACGCGACGGATAACAGGATCAGCAGCTGGATGAAGACTGATGGATGGAGGGGAGGCGTATTGGCAGGAAGGCAGCTAGTCAAGATAAGGCATCTAAGGAGCACCCCTGCAGGCTGAAGTGTGAACTGCAGTCCATGAACAAAGCTCTGAATTTGAGGGGCTTTTATACAAAATGCGTGTGGCTGCCAGCTTCAGATCCTAACCCATTAAACCCCATTGAGATCCACGCCAAAAGGAACTTGCGAGGAGCTCTCTACGTACCTCTGGAAGTCACTGTTCTCCCGGGTGAACTTGGACAGCCGGTACACGGCCCAGTTGTTCAGCTGTTTGGATGTCATTCCAGAGCCATTGTCGAAGATCACCACTGCAGGTTTCCCCTGGATGTCGTCAAAAAGCTGAGGGCAGGAAAAATTTATGTCCTTCAAGGTTCAACTAAATTTAAAAAAGAAGGAATGAGTATTTCTGAAGTTCTGATGACACATGCTCCCAGAGTTCCTGATTTTTAACCAAAACCAGTACAAAATCTCATGCATATATTTATTGGCAATTTTCTACATGTCTTTTGTTCACGCCATTCAGTTACTAACTCAATCTTGTTGTCCTGACATATACAAGGACAAAGAATGGATGCAAAATCAAAGATTCTTTTCCACCTGGCACTAACCATGTACTCCTTCACAATACTAAGCCATGGAAAGGTCCGGAATGAAACCCCTGCATTCCCATATCAAGGAGATTCTAATCCCCACATGCATATTGCCTGCAAATTTATATATTAGATGCGGCTAAAAACTGAGAAATTTCAATAGGCGCTGCTAGTTTTTCCTCATAAGAAGTATATCTAGACTGTCAGCATCTGCACATCAAATTATGACAAATCTGAGTACCCCAGAATGTCCTGGAAACAAAACCACGAAGTATGTGCGGCTGACTCATGTACATACCATGCAATACGCCTAAAATCATTGGGATAGAAAACACTCAAAAATAGACAGGGTTCAAAGGGTTGACTGTACTGTGACAGGGTGCAAAACATCCTGCTTCGAAGTTCGAATGCTACCAATAAAATCCATCTTATTTGGAAAAAAAACAAAATGTACAGAAGCATTTATATTGATGTTCTAAGAAAAAAACATCCACGGTTCAAATTATACTGGGACACAAATTTTAGGCCATATTGCCGAGCCCCATGATGGTGCCTATGCCCCTATACACTATACATTTTACAGTGTGTTGTGTTACGTAGTCCGTTTCTAATCTTGACTTCGTATCGCCCTGCTTTGGTCTTGGTCAGGTCTCGGTTTCTCCCTGCCTTGGGCTTTGTCTCGTCTCAGTCTCGATGCACTGTGGTCTTGGTAATGACTTGGTCTCAGTTTAGGTGGTCACCTACATCACTCCCGCCAAAGTTCCATGTTATAGATTTGTATAACTGGGGTGGTAGAATCATGTGAACTCAAACCGAGTAATTCATAAACGGGAGCAGGAGCCAGGCTCCTTTGTTGGAGCTACGGGAGCATGTTCTTTTGTAATAGATGGCTTATATTGTACAACTGTTTCAAACAGATACACTTCGCAATTGCAAAATATCTGAGACAAAAATATTAGTTATAATTTTGCATCCTGTTCACCTGCTGCTTAAAGAGCATAAAGATGTTTGAGAGATTGCACTTTTCAGCCGATTCCGAATAAGAATGTTAACAACTGTCGAGTAAATTTAATCAATCCGAAGTCTCTTTGTTTTGCCGCCCCTAAGTATAGCACTTTTCCTAAACTTGTCTGGAAAAAAAAAAGGTAATTAAAAATTGTGTCTTGGGTTCAATACAATGTATCTGGCTCTGCCTGAATGCAGCTTCCGATCAATGTCCGCAGTCTGACGGTCAGTCTTTCCAATACGTCAGAAATACTGTCCTTTTCTTTTCACATGCATTTAGTGCATGTGTGATTTGTGCAGGCTTAACCACAGAAGCATGCACACTTCCCATCGCCAAACCTCCTCCAGGCCTGCAGTTACTTCTAATTCCCACTCCCACCTTTAAAGTAGATGTATATTATACATTTTAATGCAAGACTGAAGGCCAGGAAACACTCACCAGTCTGATCTCTATATTCCTCACTCCAGCGTTTTTCACCGTGGCAGACAGCGCGTTGTCGATGAGCTCAGCAAAGGCGTACGCTGCAAGCACATATCGTGCGGTGGGGTTTTTTGGGGTTGAATTTTTAACAACATCCACCAGGGGGAGACTGCAGGAGCCCACAATGCGCAGAAGGCGCCTGACTAAGGGACCAGATGCACTGCAGGAAAACACTCGACACGAATGCCCAGTGCCAGTGGCCCGGTGCAGACCGCTGCGTACTTACGCAGTGACTTCTGGCCCTCGCTGGCGTAGTACTCGTACATGCCGCTTTTGATGAGCGTGTCGTAATGTGGCAGGAACACGATGGGCTCCTTGGTGGCCACACGTAGCTCCTGGTCGACCGAGAGCAGCAGGTACAGTGTGCTTCCATCTTTAAGTTCCTCTGGGGGAAAATACAGGGCGGGGTGGGTGAACAGATGTATTGTCTGCTTAGAAAACTGAATCTCAGTTTTATCCCCCCCCCAACACACACACACACACACACACACACCTCTAACTTCCCCTTGAAATGAATCCACCTCTTGTTAAGGCGTTTAACCTGGGGCCTGTATCAAGAAGCAGGATTTCCATTGCCCACAACCACTGCTGTGCACCATACACGGCTGTGCATTTCATATACAAAACACTTAGAACTAGGAAACTTAGAAATGATTTTAGAAACAGAAAATTATGGCAATTTGGTTCTTTTGTAAATTTGCTTATACACGTGTACTTTGAGGCTGAAGCAGGGATTCTGGACAATTGTTTGAGATAAATAATACTGGTTGTCATGCCATATTAAAAGGCTTTGCCAGGCTCCACAGATTGGTATTAGTTCAGTAGATTAGTACAGTATTCCTGTACTGGGGTATAAATCCATGAATTTTCTTCAATCTGGTGAGTCAACATTTCTTGCAAAGATGGTTAGCAAACGGTCACTTCTGGACTTAATGGAAACCCATCAGTACAAATGTAAGACTGCATGCAAGTCAAACTGAACACTGATTTAATATTCCATATTTTCCAGAACTAATTTAGCATAAATAAAACTGAAGATTCCTGGGTAAAAACTAGATGTGAAACATATGCATCGGTGCAATGCGATGAATCGATTATGAAGGTCAATACATCAATCTGCGAAATCAGAATTAATTTCTGCGAGTGACAGATACTCCTACTCCTGGCTTGTGCGATCCCATGTTCACATGCTGTGGGTAAATGCAAAAAGCAGCATTGCTGGCATGGAACTGAAGTTCATTAACAATTATATAGGAAGTGGTACCTCAAGATCTTCGCGCTATAATGTTTTGTATTCTGTTAATAGTGTGTACTTAAGTTCACAAGGCAACGTGTGTGATTTTTTCGGATGAGTTCACAAAGGTAACGCAGGTTACCAAAGTAATTGAATCGTGGCAGAAATAAAAGGTTTCTGATACATCGTACTGTTTCTTTAATAGTTGTACTCTAATTGGATGCCCCTGGGAGCCAACAATTTACACCTCTGACACTCGCACACACAGTACAGCAACTGAACACCAACACTGCTGAAGACAGCAGAAAAGTATCAGTCTCAGTTACTTTTTTTTTCACTATGACCAGTGTATCAGTCTCAGTTACACTGGTCATAGTGACCACGGTTTTACCTGCTACATGTTTTGCTGGAGGTGCTGAAACAGGCAAGTAGCCAGTTTGCCCAGCAAAGGGGTTTGTGGTTTACAAATTAGGGAGAGGAATTGACGCCATTATCAGTTCTACTTATTGATCCAATTGATCAAATTTCTGTTTGTGGGGGGAGAAAAAAAAAAGGCCAACGCAAGTTTTCAGCGCCGACGCAGACATTTTCTCATCTGTGTGGACAGTGTAGAGTGTCTGCCTAACATCTGAGCATTACGTTTGAAAGCTTTTCTTAAAAAGGTATAATTTAAATATAAAACTGACTCATAATAGATGTTTTTTTTTTTTTTGGAAAAAATAGGCACGTATACCAAGTAATCTGAATAACTTAACTTTCTGTCTCTGTTTGTACCCCGACGGCATTCCAAAACATGCCAGCATCGATAAGAGGAAAATCAAATCAGGTTGAAGCACACAATTCCCATGGATTGAAAAATTTGGAACTGGTGATCCGTGACACATTTTTTATTTTTTTTATTTTATATTTATATATCCCACCATATTTTCCCACCGATACCCCCCTCCCATTTTAAAATGAAGAATGGGCACAAGAACAAGAGCTGTCAGGAAGAACTTACTACAAAAACCACCACTGAACCCCTTAAATACTCAAGATCCCGCATGTGGAGTAACACTGACCACTAAACCATCTAACTAGCAAATCTCTCAGCAGCACTGATTGTACCATCCATCCATCACCTACCGCTTGTCTGGGGTTCGGGTCGCGGGGGTAGCAGCTTCAGGAGAGATACCCAGAGCTCCCTCTCCCCAGCTAACTCTACCAGCTCCTCGGGGGGGGGGGGACACCGAGGCATTCCCAGGTCAGCAGAGAGATATAATCCCTCCAGCGTGTCCTGGGTCTGCCCCGGGGCCTCCTCCCTGGAGGAGATGCACGGAAAACCTCTCCGGGTAGCTGCCCAGGAGGCATCCACACCAGGTGTCCAAACCACCTCAACTGGCTCCTTTCGACGTAGAGGAGCAGCGGTTCTACTCAGATTCTCCCAGATATCTGACCTTCCCAGACACCCAAGGGAGAAACCTCATATCGGCCGCCTGTATTCACAATCTCATTCTTTCGGTCATTACCCATAGCTCATGACCATAGGGGAGGGTAGGAACGAAGATGGACCAATAGATCGAGAGCTTTGCTTTCCGGCTCAGTTCTTTCTCGGCCACGACAAACCGG
Source organism: Mormyrus hasselquistii (assembly GCA_026779605.1). Lineage (NCBI taxonomy): Eukaryota > Metazoa > Chordata > Actinopteri > Osteoglossiformes > Mormyridae > Mormyrus > Mormyrus hasselquistii. Next base: position 430,943 of record JAODKE010000099.1, read on the forward strand.
TTAAGCACCTGCAAAACTGCAGACGCCGCTCCATTCGTCTGCCCAGCTCTCAATCTCGCCTACACTGATTGTAGCATAACAAACTCAATTATGAAAATATTACGGGGTTGGATAGATGGCTCCGCATGGCAGTTTCCCAGCATGCTCCACAAGCCGTGTAAATAGCCCCTGCGCGTGTTGTATTCCCAAATGTCGGGAGCGCCCTTGCCTGTGTCCTGTATGAATCTTGTTTGTTCCTCACACGTCTCTAGGCATTTCTTAACTTCCCACCGTGTATCCGCCTTACTGTCCGGCATCCGACCTCCCCGTGCTTCACGCCGGTGTGGCTGCCGGTTATTGTATTAGCCCTTTTAAGGACTGGGAATAATCATTTTTCCCGTCGCCATGGATCCCTGGGCGTGCCAAGCGTTACAATATGTAAAATAGTTTTTATACATAAAGTGACAAGCTTTTTTTAATTACTCGAAATTTACAAATTATACACGTAAAGTTTAAAGTTGGCTAACGAATTAGAAAAGATCAAATAAAATCTTTAGTTCCAGATCATCTAACCACTAAAACTGAGATCCACTGAGGCAGATGATTAACAAAATTAGTGAGACACACAGACGACGTACAGATATGTGGCCTGACGTCGCTTTCGTTCACATCGGTCTCTTTTTGCAGCAATACTGTTGCAGCCTCTGAACAAGCAGACCCTGTGAAAGGCACTTGCCATTTGGTTCCGTTATAATAAATGTTAAGTGGTCCACGTGCAACTGGGCCTTCATTGCAAGCTCAGGCAAGCTGCACTAATGACTAGTTGATTCCTTGCCATACTTATGGACGGCAATACAAAGACACTTGATTAAATTTGCTCAAGAATTTGTAGCAGAGTTAGCGTGTATGTTTGCTACATGCCATTTGCCTCATTTGTACGTCGCTTTGGACAAAAGCATCTGCTCAACAACGTAACTGTAGCGCTGGATCGTAATAACTCTGAAGTGCTTATTGTGGATACAGTTGCAACTGGTCACAGAAATTTAGAGCCAGACTGCCCAGCATGACCTCGGAGTGAACTGGCCCAGGACCACAGGTTTGTTACATTAACTGCTAGGGTATTGTTGTGTGCAAGGCGGGCCCCAGGGCGGTTAGTGCACGCGTGTGAACAGGATCTCATGAGACAGATACAGAGACAGGGCTTCAGCTTCCTGTCAACGTGCCTGAGAGACATAAACTGAAGTGAACGCTGAGCTGAAGCAGGACTGGGTATCGTTAAGGATGTTATCGATACCACTTATTGGTGCAGAAACTCAATACTACTCTCCATAATGTGGTGCAAAAAACAGACATGACACGATGCGAAGAGATTTAGCAGATATTTTAATATAATATATTCACTTTTCATTTTATTTTTATTCATTTTAAAACGCCGCTATGTTAGGGCGCTTCTTCCGCTGCAAAGAATGACACCTAGACTGTTTCTCATACTAAACAAAGGCACTTAAATGGTGCTTTTCTACTGAGATACAGGACCCAGGCCTATATCGCTACCTAACCTGTACTCTGAAGGCAGACTAATCACAGCACAGTTAAAGCTCACTTCGATTTTCCATTGCAGAAGGTTCGGTGTGGAGCAGGTGTGGCCAGGTTTGGAGTGTGACCATGACGCATGACCAAGAGACGCTTGTTTACAGTTCACACGATGCACACCATGATTTACCATGTGCACATTTCCACTAGCATGTCTGAGTCACTGTTATATCAGAATTAGCATTAGCTTGTGCATATCTGCAATATGAACACATCGCATTAAACCATTCTTCAGTACTTTTTCCCCCCCAAGCAGGAGGTTGGAAATTTAAGTTTCACTGGTTCACTGGCAGATCACTGGTTCCTTCTTGTCCCTGTGTATTTCGACCTATCAGATGGGAGTGACTCAACCAGCTCCGTTTAGTCACACTGTTAGCTTTAAGCGAGCCCATGTCAGCCTGGGTACGGCCGGGCTAATACTCGCATAATTAGCAATGGGAAAAGCTGCTCTTTGCGGTTCGGCTTGGAAAAGTGCATTTCGAAAAATGGTTGTCAGATTTCATCTGATCAAGTTTTTAGTTAAATAGCTTCTGGCAGCTAGGTGGGGGGGGGTGACTGTATGTGAAGAAGTTTCCCTTTGGATTCAGGGGTATGTGCCGCGTGCACACACACACACACACACACACACACTTTGAGGAGGCTTCCATGTGTTGGATAACTTACAGGACACTTTGGATAAGCTGTTGTCCTGATGCATTGCCAGATGCTGCCAGAAATGACCAGTAAGCTTTCAGCAGAAGCTCCTCACAGTGAACAGCAAATCTCGTATTCTACATTATAATAAGTAGTAAAGTATGAAACCCTTACAAGCTGCACCACAAAAAAAAAAAAAATCCTTTTCCTATAAGCTTCTGGTTTTCTGAAATAATTGGTTTTCCTGTACACTTTTAAAAAGGGACATAATGGGGTATTTTTATGTTACCAAGACATTAATCCACCCATTAACACAACTTCCATAAGCAGTTATCCAGTATGCATGTCTGGAGCCAATCCCGGGTAGAGAAGGGCATGAGGCAGGGACACACCCATGACAGAATGTCTGTACCATGCAATGGATTGGCAATGAACAATGACGACACACCAATTTGCCTAAGAGCACAAAGTACGAGAGAGAGAGAGAGAGAGAGAGAAAATGTGAGTCACCATGACGTCCCTCCCCGGACATTAAAACTCAATTACAAACACATTACAGAATTACTGCCGCTATTAAATCCCAGTCAGAGATTCCTCCTACTTCGTGGGGTATCAGTACTTCAAAGAAGCTCAAAAAATACGGAACTGCATGCAAAACAGAAACTAAATATTTGTTTAATGTTTTCATCTGTTTAGAACGAAACTCAGGGTTGGTGCTAAAACAATACTTTTAAAACCACGTCGGTGCTTAAAGGTGCCAGAAACGGTACTTTTTAAAAAGCTAAAGCCCAAAACGAAAGCGGACATCTTGATGTTTAGCAAATATAGACTGATACCGATATATTAACTGATATCCAGGGCATCTCTTATCATTCAGTGGTACTAGTGGTACACCTGAAACACAACTAATTCTCACAAGCAGCTGTGTAATTTTGCCTGAGACGCTTATCCTAGGCTAAGCACACCATTGATTATTTAGCATGTACTTGCACTATATTTGTACTGCATCCAAGCTCATTTGACACCCAAAGTCCACTTTGCCTGATTATTGCCATCGCGCAGTACGATGCCTGTACATGGGACTTCAAATCAGGCCCAAACCCACGTGGTTAAGTTGAACTTGGGCGCAGTACAGATTCAGTGCGATTGCTAAACATGTCCAAACATGGACCACAGATGTCAGTGATACAACTGGCAAAACCATATGTACAGTGTACAGGATCTGGACTCAGAGGGGGTGGATTGGGTAGCCTGTACAGATCAGGCAGCAACAAAACACAAACATGTGGCAAAAGGACGACTTTGGTCTACAACTGAGGTGCAATGTTTGCTAGAAACTAGGCCTTATGAGACGATCCAGAACGGGGGCGGGCAATCTCATCCAGAAATGGCCGCAGTGTTCGCGGGTTTTCGCTCCAACTCCGTAATTAGATTACCGATTGGCTGAAGAGTCCTCACACCAGGGTTTGAACAGCCGACTTAAGGTTACCCCAAAAACCTGCAGACACACACTTAAGATTGCCCACTCCTGATCTAGGAACAACTGGATGCGATGGACAAACACAGATACAAGGTATCCAGCAAAATACAGGACTATCTGCAGCACGGTTAAACTAAAATGAAAAATTCAATGCGCTGAATACTCAGTAAGAGGGCCTGTGCCATGGTGCCCAAAATGACTCTAAATTAGTCAGAAAAGGAACCTAATAATGCCGAGTGTTTTTTTCCCCAAAACAAAAAAAATTGCACGGTGATGACCAAAATAAGCAGATAGTTAGAGCAGAGTAATGGAGGGCTGGAGAAAGGGGACAGTCAGGTACAAGGTGACCAGGCCAAGTGTACATACGCCCTTAGGGTAGGGATGGCTGATAGACGTTAGTCAATAGGCAGGTTTTATAAACCACAAAATTTGTTTCTACCCATTTTCATTATTTCAATAAGGTTTGTTTCGTTTTCACGTTTCACTTTTGTTTAATTTTAATCAACAAAATGCTCTTTTATTGTTTTTGTTTCTGCATTGGTTAATGGTAACCTTGCAGAACACCACAGGGGAAATATCTCAAATCGAGAGCTCAGGAATTTAAGTGCCAAAACCTGTGCCGCAATAAAGTGCAATACAAACCGACCGTATAGGAACCGGTTCCAAATCGGAACCAGATCTTGGTACTAAACCTCTGTGATGATCTTTAAAGCAGATCAGACAACTGGAAGAACGTGCAGGTTGTGTTTACGACATAAGCAGACAGTTACATTTTCTCTTTTTGAACAAGAAGGTGCCCACATCAGACACAGCCTTGGGTTCCGATGGGGAGACGCACACGGGCAGAGCTCAGACACTCACCAAATCGGCTAGCGTTGATTTGCTTCCTGTCTGTGGTTGCCAAGACAAACGTCTCCCCTTCAGCGATGGAGAACTCCTAAAAAGACAGTACGAGAACAAATATGAGTGACACCTGGTGCCACTTAATCTTACAAGTAGAGCGAAAGGAAACACAAATCTTAAGGACGTATGAGGCCGGTGTCATTAGAAATTGGTTTGGAAGGTTAAAAATCGAAAGCAGATTGACAGTTATAGATGAGACTTATAATGAGGTCAAAATAGTAAGCTTTTGAAAGATACAAGGCATGAAGATGTGCAGTCTAAAACCTACTTTCATGGTTTGTTTTGAAGCATATTTGTAACTTGTCTTGCAATATTTTCCAGGTTCACCTCACCCATGTTGTAAACAACACCCTGACTGTAGACCAGCTGTCCGAGGCATTGAGAGACATGCCCACATACAAACACTTACAAAATAAATTAAACACATACACACACACACACACACACTAAATTCAGCATCAGGACCAGTGCCCCCCTTGCAGAAAAATTCCCATTAAAGATCCACATCATTACCAAAACCCTGACCAGGGTAACTGGTCTGAGGAAATTGTGGGTCATGGATCACAGGTTCTCCAACATAAATTACCAAACACATCACCAGATTCCACCCAAAAATATTAAAATAAGCAGACGAGTGTCCAGTCAGTAAATTCACTTAGCAGTAGTTTCACTTGTTTAAAACGATTAACTTCAAAAGGCAACCCTAGCTACAAGCATACACTTAAAACGACCCCCCCCCCCCCACTACATTAGAGGAAAGAGGAGCAGAATTAAACCATAGCAAAACATCGTCTGAAGATCTAATATATA
>JAODKE010000099.1:441142-457803 GCA_026779605.1 Mormyrus hasselquistii
ATAGGTTCATTGTTAAATCAAGGAGGAAGATGGTAGGTTTGCCGTTAAATTGATAACGGATATGATAGGTTCATTGTTAAATCAAGGAGGAAGATGGTAGGTTTGCCGTTAAATTGATAACGGATATGATAGGTTCATTGTAAAATCAAGGCTCATCATACATTTCCTATTAATTCAAGGGAGATCATGATAGTTTCACCGTTAAAACGAGGAAGGAATTGATAGGTTCGCTGACAAACCCAGGAGGGACATTATTGGTTCGCTGTAAACTGGATTCATTAAACTAAGAAGTGACTTAATGAGTTCACATGGTCAGGGCTGATAAATCAAAGAGAAACTCCAGAAGAAACATACCCAGTTTGGGGCCATTTCAGTTCAACTTTTCTCCCTCCCCCAGAAACGGAAAAGGAAGCACACACTGCTGAACCAGGGAGAAATTGACGCCCAGGAGTATCATGACAAGGTAGGTCACCCCCCCCTTCAAAAAAAAAAAAGCCCCAATTTCCTGTGTGACAGACAGTTCTGTTTCTGGTTTACAGATACTATCACTCGGTGCATTATGAGGCTGTCGTGTTTGCACCTTGCGTCAGTCTGGTCTGTCATTCTTGGTCTCGTATTTCCATTTATAGAGTAGCGCCACCTTGTGTCTCGCAGGCGTCAGTGTCGGAAAGGAGCGATGCAGTCACTGAGTGTGTGTGGCTACTCTCTGCCCATTTAAAGGCACTTATACACAATGAATAAATAATGCTTAGTGTCACATTATTTCATAGTATGGTGTTTATTGCAGTAAGCTTTTGTAGTGTGTCTTCAGGAACTCCTGAAGTATGTCTAGTAGATTAAATTTATTCAGCCGTCACTTTTATCTAAAGTGACGTACAGTTGAGAGAGAAGGGTCAGCCAGTTCTGGGAGCAATTGGGGATTAAGGGTCTCACTCGAGGGCATAATGAGGAAATCGCAGTGCCGACCCTGGGATTCGACCTACCGACCTTCCGATCACGAATACAGCAACCTGACAGTCACACCAGAAGTGATCATCCTGCTGTAAGAAGGCGAGAAGGTTTCAGCTCAGTTTCATATCGCAGAACTGAGTGTGGTTTCCATGCAGTCAATCCCCTACTGCTTCAACCCAGATCGTATTGGTTTTCGGTTTTGGCTTCCGTTGGCTCTTCTCAGTGACGGATCGCTGTAACACCAACGTTTCAGGGCTTTGTGCAGTAGATCGCTTTGTCTGGAAGCATAAGCAGAGCAGATGTCGTAGCAAGGTGAAGAAGATGAGGCCTCGGATGTGGAGTATTTGTATCTCTCTTCACTGTAACGTTTCCTTCTACTGACTTAGGTTAGATCTGTTATTCTGGAGGGGATCCAGCCCTTTCTGGACGTGGGACGCACCTGCGGGTATCTGACAGAGGCTGCGACCAAGGGACCACCTCCATGCGCTCAGGAGGACCGACTGGCAGGCCTGTGTGACATGGCAAAAGGGCTCCCTCTTGTGGATGATGATGAGAATGCACCCGCGCAAGTTATCGGGGTCGACCTCGGCTCCCTGGATCACCTGGACCTGTTCACGCGGGTGACGGAAAACCCCAGTGGTCGCCCCAGGGAAGTGCGGCTCATGGGGGAGCTGTACCTGCTTCCACCGCGGTGCCGATTCCTGCTGTCGGATATCTCCAAGATGCAGCCCCTGCTGAGGTGTAAGGGGAGAGCATCTGCCCGTTTCCGTGGGCGACCATCTTCCGAGCTTCACATTTTCTTGATTTGTGCCTTTTTCGTCTGCCCCCCCCCCCTCCCCCCCCCATGTAATAATAAGTTGTTTCTTGGAGACGGGAAAAACATCTACATCGTTCAGATATGAACGTCTAGGGCAAATGAAAACTAATATTCTGCAGCTGAACATCATTTGCAGAAGGAGCAGCATAAACCGGTGGCTGTTTCCGGAGAGGTGGAACTCTCCTGGCGTAAGAAGAAATTTAATAATCTGAGCTGCGTAGCTACAGAAGTTAAACATTGTCTCGTAGAAAATGACATTCATGTATCGGTTTTTATAGGAGGTTGCTTAACGTTTGGCTAACCCTAAAATGACGAGGGTTAAATTCACGTAAGTGCAAACAGAGTGCAGTTATCATTAGTGTGCTAAACTGGTACATTGCTTTAAATGTGAATGGGTGAAATGTACAGTAGACTGAAAGGTAGCCTTCATTTTTACAGCTTACTTTTTTCCAGCTGTGTATGGCTGTACTGTATACGAGCTGCGAACATGGTGGAAACTTGCCATAAATACCTCATATAAAGCGAGTTATGCTGAATGTTGCTTTTTTTTTTGCATATCTGTGCGGGGGCCCAGCCTCGGCTGATGAAGGGCTTACATCGTCACATTCTGATGTCATGCTCTGCCGGTTCTTTTCCAGGTGGGAGGAAGTTTGACGCCATTGTCTTAGATCCGCCGTGGGAAAACAAGTCCGTTAAGCGAAGTAAAAGGTTGGTACAGTTCCTGTTAATCCGTGGGTGTTTCGGGCCGGGACAGGCAGGGCCTGGTGTAATCAGAGCAGACAGGAAATAGTCAGAAACCACAGAGTCGAAGTGAAATGAACGTGGACTAAGCAAATTCAACTCTAGCAGCATCCCTGCCAAAGCTCGTGGATACAGATATTTAACAACTGTCAAATGCTAATATTTTTTCTCATCTTTATCTTATATTTTTCTCAGTAGTGTAATTTGTGCATTCTTTTGCTAGTTTCTCTCTTCAGAGAGTACATATCTTAAAAGTAATCAAAAAAGTATTACTAGATACTTTTTCAGCTGCTTTCAGAAGGTGATATAATGCATTACTCGCTGCAGTCAGATCAGGCAGGAAGTATATTCCATTCAGGAAGCCTATGTAGAGACATTAACCGTGCCAGTGGGCCTCTCAAAAACTCCATGTAGAGTCACTGGCCATGATCCTGGGCCACTCTAAAACTCGACCTCGCCGTTAAGCCTCTTAAACTCATCATAGAGTAACTGACCATACCACTAAACCGCTGGGAAATCCAACGAAGAGTCACTGACCACTCCAATAGATGACTCAGAAACTCAACATAGAGTCCCTGTCCGTGTTCTAAGACCTGTCAGAAGCTCCGCCTAACACCCCACAAACAGTTCCTGTGCCCCGAGGCCTTCCGGAACATCAGAGCCCCCTCTACTTAGTTCCCAGAGCACGAGATTAAAAGCTGCAGTCACAGGATCCTACGGTAACTTCATGTTGCATTTCAATGCGCGAGTGTCACCGATTTGTCCCTCAGCTGAGAAATCTAGCAGGGCTGAGAAGGCGGCGCACGCCGTACCGCCGCGGACCCAGCTTTCGCGCCCATCTCCGGTTAACCCATGCAGGTACGGCTCCCTGCCCTCCTCCCAGCTACGGCAGATCCCCATTCCCCGGCTGAGTGCTCCTGGCTGCCTGGTGGCCACCTGGGTGACCAATCGACAACGGCATCGCCGCTATGTGCGCGAGGAGCTGTATCCGCTGTGGGGCGTGGAGCCGGAGGCCGAGTGGCTCTGGGTGAAGGTGAGCATCACGTTCGCTGGTCCCCACGGTGAGAGATGCTCATCTGGACCACCTTAGACCAAGAGATTTCAGTCTGTGCTCCATGCGTCCCTGGGGCTTCTTTGAACAGTTGTAGAGGATCCGGAAACTGATAAAAATGTCGATATTAGTAATGTAACGCTCCCTTCCCCCTTAGGAGACAAAAATATCCAAAGCAGACACCTGGCTTAGTAGTTATGTGGTCCAGCATTAGTGGTTGGCGGTCCTTAGCTATGGGCTGTTTTTATTTGGGGTTTTTGGTTTCAAAAGATAGCGAATTCCCAGCTTGGACGAACCCACCATGGCACCCTGTCTCACTCAGGCCTGAGAAGCTGCTTCTTCTGCTTGTTTTTGTTGCTCTGTGTACTTTTATCATTTAGGGGAGAGACTGTGGTGCCATGGAAACGTTCTAAGGTCAGTCAAATAAGACTGAAGTGTCAAGAGCAGTCTCAGAGAGAGAGCGACCGGCTGAAATAGAGCTGTCAGGTACAGACAGTGATAGCTGTGGGTGTCCTCCTGCTGTAGGTAACCCGGTCGGGGGAGTATGTGTTTCCGCTCGATTCACCCCACAAGAAGCCGTACGAGGTGCTGGTTTTGGGGCGACGCGTAGGGGAAGCGGGTGACACTCTCAGGTACGACCCCCTGGTCCATTGTGGCGCATGTTCTGTGTGAGAATTCCTTCAGTAAAATCCGGTGTGCTGATTCATCTTCTCTGCTCCTGAACACCCACCAACAGCTCCTCGCAGGGCTCAGAACCTGTCCTTCCGAACCTCAAGCTGCTAGTCAGTGTGCCCTCCACTCTACACTCTCACAAGCCTTCCCTTGCAGGTAAGACCTGTAATCTGCCTTTACTAATGCGCTAAGGAAATAATCCCAGGCCGCAGGCAACTGAGAAGTGAATGGTTGTCTTGCTATTCTCTGTTCCTCCAGTAGAGGGCAGTGTGGCCACGTAAATGCGGGCGGGTCATTTCCTGTCTGTATCGGGGAGCTGTACCATTATAAACCTGAGGAATGTGAGCTGCTTGCTCGTTCATAAAGCTCACGGTATGAGGCCTTACCCTACTGTCTCGATAAAACGTAAGATTAATACGCCTTTAATTCATAATTTGTTGTAACATTTCTATTTTTTTTTTGTTATGTTGCAGCCTTTCCCCAGAAATAAATGATGTGTAATGTAAAAAGCATATTTGGTTTAAAGGTCAACAAACACTGCCCAGTTGACATCTTATCCCGGCATGGAAATTGGCCAACATGGGCGGAGTTAAACCCCCGAATCTCTGTTTACACCTTCCCTGGGCAGGGGGGGGGGATGTCCCTCATGCAAAATAAATGAGGGAGGGCCACCAAGCCTCTTCACCAATACGTCACCTCAGTTTCCATCATCCAGATTGCTCACCGATGGCTCGTAAATGTCAGGAGGTGTTGAGCGTGATGACCTGTACTGGGGCCAGTGTCTGTTGTTTCCTAAAGGAGTTGTGATGGTCCTGCGAGTGGCCGACTTCTGATTGGGGTCAAAGATCAGCGTCACACATTTAGGATCCCCGCCCACCCTGGAAATGAGACGGCAGGGAACAGTTAACGATAGGGGCAAATCGACCCGCTCACTGAGCCACTGCTTCTGATCAGAGTGCCGGGAGTGCCCCCCCTAGTGGCGACCTCTAGTTATGACCGAGCACCTCCGGTCAGGTCTGAGACTCAGGGTATCTACTGCAAGGCTCTCTATCAGGCAGTCTGTCAGCTGGGATCTGCTCTGCTCCTTCTGTGGGAATTAAGGGCCCCTCCTCATTTGGACTTTTATTTTGTCTTTTTATTTCTTTTTAATATGGTTTGCCTGACAGAAGGAAATCGTCCAAAACGGGCCCCGTTTCAAGCACTGCAATCCCTTGAATACTTGGGCCAGAATGACACGCGCGCGTCTTCTGCGACGCCTCATTGCCGAACGCCGGCCCTTTAAATCTTCAGGTTCGAGGTTGTTTTGTCATCAACAGCTGTGCACACGTACGTAGTTTCTTCGTAGCGTTTTCTCGTCTCACTGCGCACATGCGCACAGCTGTTGATGACAAAACAGCCTCGAACCTTACGATTTAAAGGGCCGGCGTTCGGCAATGAGGCGTCGCAGAAGATGTGTACATGTAACAAGCTAGAATTAGCAACAAGGACAAAAACAACACTAAATAGTGCAGCGATGTAACAGTATAGATCCATGTACGGAGGTCCTGAGTGTCACGTTTAAAGCTCGGCACACTTAGCATTGGGACACCTAAGCCCTTCATGGCCTTGGGACAGCAGAGAGCATACCAGGCTGGTTTGTATAAAGGCCTTTTTTTCTAACTCGGCAATTCAGGTTAAAGTGAGAGGTCCAGCATGTACCGCACCCCTGAGGTTTAATCCTGGGGATGCTTGTATCTGTCTGGGCGGTCGATTTAACACGAGCCGCACGCAGCGGTGGCTATGAGTGAGGAGTGAATATCCGTCGCTTTCGGAGTCTGTCACGCTGCCCGGGCTTCAAACGGCATCCGCCCCGTGTGCCGATCTCCCGCGGTCAGGATAAACATCTCAGCCCTCCCCCTCCCCGGGGGACGGCATCTCCACACGCATCGACAGCGGTGGGATCGTGCAGCTAGAATGTTCTTCTTACACCCCGTTCTTACTCTCCCGCTCACCCACACTTCCCTGTTCCCTGATTATTTAATTTTATGTATTTTTCCTTTTTTTAAAAAAAAAATCTTATTTTTTTTTTAATTATTATTTTTTTTTGTTAAAGAGATGACGTGGGCATGAAGAGACGCCGGGGAGGGGGGGGGCGGCGTCGAGCCATGCAGAGGTATTCTGGAAAGTGACACGAAGCAGCACCGGGTGCGTGACTGACGTCTATGCTGGTGCTGTGGGGGGGGTGTAGCCATCTGTGTAGGCCGTGAGCACCCCAACGACCGCCTCACTCCCAGCTGAAAGACAGAGATTGCCAGGGCCTCTGGCGTGCGGGGGGGGGGGGGGTCACATGGTTGTTTTCGTGAGCTGTGAGGATCGTCCGCCTCGGACGCCTCGTTTGGCTGCCTCTTCTTTGCCGCTTTCATCCATCCCCCGTTTCGCGTTCCCATTCTTTCGTTTATCCCTCCGACGCTCACTGACAAACTCGCTCCTTCTCTTCCTCCTCCTGATCCCCCTCCTCCCCAGGTGTGCTGGGGGAGTTCCTCCGCCCCGATGCCGAGTGTCTGGAGCTGTTTGCCCGCAGCCTCCAGCCAGGCTGGACCAGCTGGGGCAACGAGGTCCTGAAGTTCCAGCACCACTCCTACTTCGAGAGGGAGCCGCCGACGTCGGAGCCGCCCTCTGCCGCCAGCTGACACTGTGTCGGCCGTACACAAGGGGGCGCCGTTCTGTACGAAAACTGAGCGGGCTTCTCCTCTCTAACCACCCTCAGTCTGCTGACAAGTGTACATTGACCCTGTCACTAGGGATACTAATCCGGGCAGGTGGAGGGGGGTGTTTATGGCACCCCAAGGGACCATTCTGTACCAGGCTTTCGCCCCCAATATGTTTAATTGATTTTAATCTCCTTTACACGTTGGGCTCTCCCCTGTGTGTGTTTTAGCATACACATCGCACAGCCAATTGTATAATGAAGCAGTCTGTCCTTTGGACAGCTTTATTCGCCATTAAAAGAACAGTTTTATTACTCGCAAATGTTTGCCGTGTGATGATAAATTGCAGGCCTTCCTGTTTACAGTGGCGACGCACCTTTTTTTCTCCGTGATGGTTGTTTGGGGGACAGGATGATGGATAGGTGTAATATTTTGAAAAAAATCAAGGATGTAGTTAGACATGTGAGATAAAATATTAGTGGTGACAGCCAGGTACTACAAGATAGGTGATTATATTTACTCATAAATATGATAGTGATTAGCCAGGTGCCATGGGCCTGAGTGAAGGCATCAGTAGAATATTCCGGTAAATGTTTATGATTCTGCTGCCGACTGTAGTGCCTTCGCGCGCCGCCCTGTAATCGTATGTTTCCGCTGCCTGCAAATCCGTCACTTCAGGCGCGCGGAACGCGCCATGTAGACTGCTCACCTCAGCGTGGGAGGCGGCCGCGTGTCTGACAGCGAATCATGAGCGGGAAGAGCCACCGAGGTCTCACCCCACAGACCCCGCTTGGGGGGGGGGCGGCTGGCACAGGCTGTGGGTTGCAAGCAGACCCCCCCCCACCTACCGCGAGCAAGTGTGTGTCACTGCGCAGATGTGATGGATCCAGGCAGGACTGTAACTCCTCCCTCTCACGGAGTGGCTAACACCACTGGCCTATAATTCGATCAGATTTCAAGCCCCCCCCCCCCAAAGTGAGCTTCTCCCATTCTAATGAGGATTTCAATACTGTTAGGAAGGCTGTCCAGAATGTCCTGGGAATGAATTGCCCTCTCCTTGGCGCAATCCTGTGCCAGGGTGGGGTAATTGGACGATCGACAGTGTGCACTCCCCCCCGTCTCCCGCTCGCGTCGGACGTGAGAGAAGCTCCTCCGGCTTTTACCCCGTCCTGTTCCGCTCCTAAGGTGCCCCCATGTCCGCAAAAGCCGATCGCGTCTGCCAGTCTCATTACGGCCCTTCAGCCCATTGATTAAAAGCCCCCTTCGGGGTGGAATGCGGTCGATTTCTGCCCTTGTTATTGGTGAATAGTTTAGCAGGGGGCGGGTCTCGGATCCACTGAGATATAAACGCAATGCATTTTAAAAGCCAGGGTGTTTTGAACGGAGAAGCGCCACACACATACTCCCCGTATGACGTGAGCGTCTAGTCGAAGTGCCGAATTTAAGGTGACTCATACTCGATCTGACAAACATAACCTATGTAACCAAATGAACGCAATCACCGTTTGTTACGGTCCGTTGAGCTCTGGGGCTTGTGTTGCGATAGCTAAAGGGGATGTAAGGATGACTAACAGGACAATCAAGATTATTATTATTATTATTATATCTTTCTTGCTATAATTTTTTTGTCTTATTTAGCAGATGTTCTTATTCACATATATATATGTGTATGTATGCTTTTATTTTATTTTAAAGGAAAAAGAAGGATCTAACTAGGCAAATCCCAGGGGCGTAATAGTGAAATCACTACCAAGCCAGGATTTGAATCACTAACTTTCCAGTCACACAGCTTCTTAAGCTGCAGAGTAAGTGCAGGCCGTTTTCTCAGCCATTTCCAGTTGCACGATAAAGCTGAATCCTCCGTATGCAAACCGGCCTCTGGTTGAGCACCACAGTCGTACGTACGGTAGGTTTGCAGTCAGGTACTCTTCAGCTATGTCCCGTCACGTAACTGCGGTCCCACTGTGAAAATGACAGGACGGGACTGGGACCGTTTGTGGAGCCATGCAGACCATCGCGAGAAGCTTTTAGGGGTTTTTTTTTTTTTTTTTGGATCATGGACCTACAAGCATCCCGGTTGACCTTTACAGTCACGACTTGCACAAGTAACATCTGTCTGTGCAGAAGCAGGTTGGCATTATGCTGTTTGGGGTGTAAAACAGATGGAGTCTGGTGGGGGGGGCTTTGACCCGCCCGCCGCGGGACGGACACGGACCGGTGGACCAAGCGGGTTTGTGGGAGCCCCCCCGCACCTTATTTGCTTTGTCTGGTGGGTCCGCAGGTCGCCTGGATTTCTTTCCTTCTCCGCAGCGGGGGGGGGGGAGAAGATGGTAGATGGTGCTGCTCCAAAAGCTCTAGGTGGAAGAAGGTGAGAGAGAGAGCGAGAGAAGCCAGAGCTCCTGCTTTCAAGCACGTGGGGCTTTTATGACGGTATTCACTGCAGGGCTGCTCGTTTCTGCTCCCGAGATCTAGCATGGTGCAGCGCTGCGGTGCAGCCGCCATTTAACACAACCAATGCAGATAATCGGGTGGGTGTTCCGCGAGGCAGGATTTCTCTGGTGGGTTGACTTAAGCTGTAAGTCATGATCGTCCAATAAGAATCCAGGTAAGGAGAAGTTCTATTGGACGATTATGACTTCTAGGTCACATCAACCCTGCTAACTGAGAAATCCTGCTTCCTGGAACCCCCGCCCCCCCCCAGGTGTTACCATAGCTGGCTAATAGTGAGATGCTACTGAAGGGGCGTGATTATCTGTATCAGGTATGTTAAATTCAAAGTTGCTCCTACGCCATGCAGGAAGGGAGCTCTCTAAGGCTACCACTGAGTGCCTCTGATTTACATTCGGTTTATTTTAGCTGACGGTTTTATCCAACGTGAGCAAGCAGGCTCAGCCAATGCCTGAAACAGTCGGGGGTTAAGGCCCTGACAACGAAACCACTCCGTTAACGCTGGGATTCAAACTGGTGACCTTCTGGTCCGTTTAAGCTCTGTTCTGTCTCAGAGCTACGCTATTCTGTTCGGTCATTAGCCGAATACCCCGACCCGGCATATCCACATTCTGTAGCCAGTTTTATTTAATTAATGTTTATCGCTTAATGCCAGATACCATCAAGTCAGCTGGAGACCATATGAGCCTCCAGAACATTCTATCTTCTTTCCCGGGGGCATATTTGTTGCTGATTTGTTGATGAGTCCGATCATCTTGCCTTCAGTGTTTCTAAGCGCATGTCCTGCTCCAGTGCACTCGGTCTGCTCATAATCTGCCCAGAATTAGATGGTTAATGAATGGTTTATATGCCTGGCACTTTGAGTCCTCCTCATTTGCCTTGAGAAAGCCGCCCCTCGGACCTCTAAATCCAAACTAGACTACTTTGGATTAGCCATTGGCAGCTATTAGGAGTCGGGCACTCCCTCCGTGCTTGTGATACCCGACTGGCAAATTAGTCTGTTATTAGTATTATAAGGGAAAAATGCATTTCTTCCTCTGTGAAAGAAATCTGATCTGTAATGTTTGGGCCATTATATTAGAAAACATACGTGTGTCGATAACAGCTGTTCACAGTCTGCCGTGTATTCACTCATCACCGTCATACGTCTTTTATATTTCACAGTGTTTCACTCATAAAAGGGAACGGCGTATCTAAAGCCGCCTCGCTCAGCCTGCCGGCTGGTTTTTCCGCCCGTGGTTTATTTCAGCTCTTTTTTCTAATAAATCAGGCTAGCTAACATTTGAATGCTTGGAAGTCAGAGTATTGATGTGACACAGTCCCCGCTGTTCTTTTAATAAAGCTCCGCTGCCCTCTGATTAGGCCGGCCTCCCTTCGATTGGGCCCATCGGGCCCTTTGGTCCGGGGGCCGCCCTTTCGCGTAATTGTTTTCATTAGCGGGGGCTCCGCGGCGAGTTCTCTTCTTAAACCGCGCCGGACCCACCTGAGGCGGAAAACAAACAGAGGCCGGGAAAGGGGCGCGATTGCCGAATGTCCCCCCCCCCCCCCCCGCCCGGTTCGACCTGGACCCTGTCGCTCTCATTCCACTCTAATGCTTCGAAAATCGAACCTGACTACGAAAGCTCCCATGACTCAATAAGCGGCCAGCCGCTGTGCGGACGCCGACGAGCTTCTGCGACCGTTCCCAAGGCGACTGTCTGTCTTCTGGTTGATGAGCGCCATCCGCGTCGGCCAATGGGGACCTCAAATTTGAAATAGCTTCACGCGGCTGACGGTAAACCCTGGGGAGCCACAGTAATGGCAACAGTGGCTTTGTTCTGGGGGCCCATTGAGAAAGTCACTTTGGGGTCCGCCCTCCTAGTGTAGTGACTGTTTGCGGCCAACAGAGGGGGCTGCACACATGCGTGGTTAGAGTGGCTTCGACACGACACCACTGAAAACCAAAGTGTAGAGTGGAGGTAGAAAAAGGTTTGTAATGAAATCCTATAGAAAATTTGGCTCAACTGGGCATCTAATCTTATTACCTGACTGACCAGACCACAGCTCCAAGTAAGTTCTAGGCATAAGCTTGTCACTATAAGGTCGGAACAGAGCCTGAGCCTAACAAGTCAATAAGTTGCTGAATTTACATTGAATACTATGGATCCACTGATCTCTCTATTACTGTAATTTAAACTGAAGGCCAATGCTGACATGAATTATTTAGTCTCCTCATCAACCTCCCTGTGCAGCTCTGTTAATAGATCTGTATTATCTGCCTCTATGAAGTTGTCAAGTTAAATTCAGGAATGATTCATGTGAATAACGGGCAATAACCTCTGAACAGTTTATCTGATTCAGGACCTCTGGAATTTTTGCCTTTCTTGTCTGCGAGACATGCCGAGATGATTCAGCACACCAAAAACGACGGACCGACGTTGATGTTTTTCTTCCCCCGGATGTTCTTTCATTTGAGTCCAATAAGACATTTTCTCCATGAAAGCTGAGCTCAGGGGATCGGCTCGAGGAACTATACACACACACATCTGAAAAGTGCTGAGGGCTGCTGACCCAAATGGTGAAGGTTTGTGTCAATGGAACTGTGCATTCGACCATCCATCAATTTTTCATAATCGGTTATCTAATCCAGGTCACGGTGAGCCCAGAGCGTATCCCAGAATGCACTGGGCGCAAGGCCGAGGCCACCCTGGATGGGATGTCGGTCTACGGCAAGGGTGCGTGCTCTGACGCTAACTTCTAATACAATGAAAGAGAGAGAAATGAATCAGGCAGCTTATGCAACTACCATTGATTCTGACTCCATTCATTGTTACGGCTTCTTTACTCCAGGTCTCCTTCACGAGCCGAGAGGCGACGATCTGGAGTGTCGTTCTACAATGTGGCTCATGACCTCCGAACCGCCAGAGACTCGCCGGTGTGGAAACACGCTGGAGCATGTGAGGAGATGAGCTTGTTTCGAGGTCGTCGACAGAATCTACCTACACCATATGACCAAAGGTACGAGGGCACCGGCTTGTCTAACCTCTCGTTTTTGAAACCATGGGTATTATTATGAACTTACTCGGCCTGTTGTTGCTTTAATAGCCTCGACGTTTTTTGGGAAGTCTTTCCGTCAGAGGCTGGATCACTGCTGGCGGGATGTGCTGCTCTTCTGCTTGGATGTTAACGTCGTGGCCGGCCGCTTCACAGCTGAACTTGCTCCCCGATCTTTTGACCTTCACAGGCTCTAGCTGGGCAGAAACGGGTCAGAAATGGGAGTTTCCAGGCAAGATCCTATGTCCTATGATGGCACCAATTGGAAAGTCACTGATCTCATCTGTGTAGCCACCCGTTCCACTGGCTGATATTTGTTTCAGGAAATGGCATGACTCCGTGCTTCATGATACATGTGTATCAGCAATGGGTGTGGCTTAATTGACCAATTTCTATAATTAACGATGGTGTTCAAACATAGGCCGCCCCTAAGTTATTACAGCGATCTGTTCCCTAAATTTCTGCTTAAGTTGAAATTGTAGATAGGTCAGAACAAGGACATACGGTAATTATTTAGGGTCAGTTAGTGTTTGTCTTAGTATATAGTATGTATTTACTGTACTATTCTGTACCTCGAGCTGAAAAACTGCAGAGGCCATGCAATGTATTCATCAGCATTACAGAGTGCACACATTCATTATTACGAACTCAAATTTGTGACATAATAGGCTTTATGGCCGTCCGTTTGTCAATACAAATTGTCCGTAAGTTGGGAGGTCTTAACCCAGGGACTGTCTGCACATTAACAATAAACAATAATACATTTTATGCAAAGATGCCTTTCAAGGCACTCGAGGACACCTTACAAAACACAGTCAACGCAATATGCATGCATGCATCTATATCTGTACATATATCCCTATATACAATCATTCAAAATTACCATGAATCAAATAAATTCAAGGCTGTGGAATTAAAGCGAATGTGCAGTTATAAAAAAATGAGTTTTGACCATACAGTGAAGATAAGTAGAGTTGCACTGTATTTTCTTATTACACTGTATTTTGTCCTGCATTGTCTTATTACACTGGATTTTGTTTGGTCTTGCACTGTCTTGTCTTTCATTACACTACTGTTTTGTTCTTTACTTTACTGTAGTTGCTCCTGTTCTCCCCCCCGTGCACCTGTCCCCTCCTAAGCAACTGTAGCAAAAACAAAATTCGCCATGTTCCTCACATGTGACAGTAACCTAGCAGCTACAGTATAGAGGAACCTTTAGTGTTTGTGAGTGCTGTACCTGGCACTGCGGTTCGGAGGGGGGCCCTGGGGGGGTCTCAGACCACCGTCTCGCTGGGTCCCACTTAAATCTACTCCAGGATGTGTTTATTTTCATAAAGACCTTTCCTTGCAGAGGAGTTACCTCAGAACACTTTGCATAGCTCATGGGACATACAGGACGTACAAGTGGCCCCCAGCAGATGAGGCCAGGGATTCTTTGGCCCCCTTTATCGAGGATCCGGGGTCTTCATCCGACAGTCTAATCTCCTTGCTTGGCATTGGGGAGGGGAGGATTACCCGAGCGTAGATGGATCAACAGGAGTGATGACGTGCGTTGAATCATGGAAAATGAATTTAAAATGGAATTTTAAATGGATGGAATGGAAGCAGGTGTATCTGGAATTCACCAAGCCTTTTCCATGACTTTTTCTTTTAATCTAAATCAATGTTTCTCAAACCACAGTCTAAGCAATTGACTTTTTTTTTTTTTTTTTAAATCCTACATGTAAAGCTCACTGTTAATTTCGTCTGAGAAGCTCCTTCATCCATGACATCCAGGCATATGAGCAAACAGACTGGCTGCTTTGGGCCCCAGTGGCCACCAGGGGGCCCCCATCTGACCAACCTGGCAGAATGAGAAGGACGATGGCAAATACCAGCCAGGTTCATCCCGCTCCGCTTAAGGCCCCGAGAAGCGTGGAGCCCGCCCTCTCCCCGCCATTCCAAGTGAACAATTCAAATTCCAGAAAGATCTCTCTGCGAACACGCTACCCCCACCTTCCAGAGGGGCCGGCACTCCGCTCAGGTTCTCCCCGACAGCGGGCCGTAATTGGACATCCTGGAGAAGCCACGGCTGACAGAGACATGAGAAGAAGGGAATGAAGGCCGTGCCGGTCGGCCGGCCGTGAAAGGGGCCGAGGTGGAAGAGGGAAGGAGATGGAGTGCAGGACGTCTCATCTAGGCAGAGAGGCGTGAAGGTAAGAGGAGTGCATGCTGGGAAGGTCAGGCTCGGGCGGGGGGGGGCACGATCTTCATCGAGGTGTCAGGTCACAGGTTCCTAAAAGCTCCAGAACCTTCCATTCACAAAGAGGAAGCAGGAAACGGAGGTGAGACTAGATGGAAAAACGATTCATTTAATGTCCTTGTCCTTAGAGACAGTTCATTAGCAGCGTCCTCCAAGCCCCCCCACCCAAAAGCCACGTCTCTGTCTGTCTATCTGGTCCCCCCCCACCCCTCAGATCTACAGCTTCCAATTTTCCCCGATGTCACTATTCAAGGTGGGGGGATGCTGATGCGTCACCTCAACGGGCCTCATTTCACACTCTCTCGTTACTGAGATGCCTTTTCAATTAGAGTGGGCACAGACTGTCTGTAAGAACATTACAGAGCCTCGGATGATCCTGGACTCATTTAATTCACCCGATCTTGTCTTCTAAATGCTTTTTAAGACATTTTTGGTGGTGTGCGCCACTGTGGGTCAGGCCTGCAATCAAGAGCATAGGGGAGAGTTTGATATTCGGGGGAGGGCAAGGACTTGTAATGTAACGGTCAGGTTTTATGGAGCTAAATTAAGTATCGAACAGAGCACCCATCCCTAAAAACAGAAGAAATACCTCCGGTTGCATTCAGTGACGTTACAGGTATTTACACCAGTTCTCACTACTGTTCTTGTGTGACAGATGCCAGCTAGTGAGGTAGCATCCAGATGCCCAGTGTTACTGAAATGTTTTTAATATAAATTAATTGACAAAATTTATTTTCTGCTGCTGTGTTTGTGGGGGGGGGGGGGTCGCCCGAATCTCACCTTGGGCGCCAAAACTCCCTGGGCTGTCCTTGTTTGGGGGGTGCAAGTGAAACCAGGACAGCAGCAAAGGAAAGTGCAAATGAAAATGAACAATTTTGCAAATAGGAAGCATTAAAAAAAATGCCGATGTACATCACAGTAATTATAAATAGCGTGAAGATTAAAAATAAACAAATACAATGAACAGGATATGGATGGCAGTGAAAGGGCGCAGTTCAGCTTACCGATGATCTGGAGGAAGAAACTGTTTATGAAGTCACTCTTTCTGAGGGGTGTGGCGGCTTAGTGGCCAGGACTGTCACCTCCCTCTTCCAGGGTTTTGAGTTCAGTTCCTGCTCTGTTTATGTGTGGGTCGGATATACATTACGTCGTGGGGACCAAATGTCCCCACAATGTGATAAAAACCTGTCATTTTGACATTGTGGGGACCATTTTTTCAGTCCCCACAAGAGGAAACTCAATTTTCTACACATCTGTGACTGCAATCATAAAACGTGTCATTCTTCTGATTTATGGATACATTTCTATGCGCATACATGCAGTTACGTGGCATCCCTGAACTGCCCATAGTGTATAGCTTCCATCCTTTGATGGACTGACATCCTGTCTAGGGCATCTCCTGTCCTGTGCCTGATTATATATGGAAAATGGATGGATTGAAGTCAGTCTTTGTGGGATCCCTGTCAGACTGCAACCGAAAGGTCTTCCATCTATCGCCCGAGCGGCAGCCTCTGGCATTTATAAAGTGAGCCTCCTTGGCAGGAGTTTGTGACGTGTTGCTTCCTGGAATAGCTACAGATATGTGGACAGAAGACGATTCCCGAAACCTCATTCGACCAGCTGGAGACTCAGACGGTAGACGTCTTTATCACTGATGTCGTCTGATGCCATGGCGACGATTGTGAAGATCGACGGCTCCGTGATGTCTAGAAGGGGGCTGTCTGTGGGCCTTGTCCCCAGAACATGGATTGAGAGTGCCCTCTGAATGACTAAGGTACGTAAAACCTGGAACTTCTACATCTCACCCTTGTGGGCTTGGAGGTTCCATGGAACTTCTTGAGAAGGCTTGATGGTTTCTCTCCTAACTGGGTCTCTGACTGAAAACTCAGCTTTGAGCCAGGTGTCTCCATCAGATATCAAGTACAGTCCTCCCCCCCCCCCCCCACCCCCGTACCCCCGCCGACCCCGCAGGAGGGCGGGGGGGAGAAAAATGGGCCGCAGGGGGGGGGTGGGCAAGTA
>JAODKE010000099.1:471581-506230 GCA_026779605.1 Mormyrus hasselquistii
CAGAGGTACTTGCCGATGACTTAGTAAAGCAGTTAACTGATGATATCAAAGATGCACCCTGCCTTTCACTTGCGGTGTTTTGTTAAGAAAAATCCAGACACTTTAATTATTTTGCCACTTTTGCACTTGTTATTCATGTATTTTGAATGCAAAAGGCACCTTATTTTTTCATAAAATGAATGTTGATTTGTTATACATGTTTATTAAAAACAAGTTTTGTAATTACCAATAGTTCCGGACTTTTGTCATTGATGAAAATTCAGATTTGGACCTTTGAATGTAGACTTTGAGAACCCCTGCCTTAAGGGGTCCAATTCCCTAAAGAAGACTGTGCCTTTTTGGTGGTCAGGCCTCCAGGAAGCTCCACTCTGGCGCCCCCTTGAGTCCATGGCAGAAGCCTTAAGCTGGACCTCATTTCAGCCTTCAGACAGAAGAAGCAAAACTTAAAACATTTAAATTTAGGCCTGGTTTGAACTAAACCATCCAACAGAACCCCTTTTGCCATTCAGCCGTGAAAAAGCTGCATTATGAAGCCATCCCTAAAATAGAATGCACTACTCACTTTATGATGCCTTTGAATGTTAGAAAAATGCTTGGGAAGTGTGAGTGAAGCTTGACAGAAGGTGGAATCACTAATCGCCTCAGTCAGGTGACCCTAAAGTCTCGATCTGATTTGTCACACCCAACCCATTGCTTGTCACCATGTTCTATTTAGATCCAAGAGTAACTCAGACCAGAGCCCCTTTGTGTTGATCTCGTGTAGTTTTATTGTTCTTATATTTATCATTTTATATCATTTATAATTGTATTGCTAATAACTGCCCTCATAATGCATCCCGTCTTTAAGGTAAGGTATAATGCACTGGGGCAGTTTGCAGCTGAGTGTGAGGCGGCTGGGATGAGGTTCAGCGCCTCCAGGTCTGAGGTCATGGTCCTCAGCCGGAAAAGGGTGGATTGCCTGGTCCTGGTGGGGGATGAGTTACTGCCTCAAGCGGAAGAGTTGAAGTATCTCGGGGTCTTGTTCACGAGAGAGGGAAGAAGAGAGCGGGAGATTGACAGACGGGTCGGCGCGGAGTCGGCAGAGATGCGGACGCTGTGATGGTCTGTTGTGGTGAAGAGGGAGCTGAGCCAGAAGGCAAAGATCTCAATTTACCGGTCGATCTACGTTCCTGCCCTCGCCTGTGGTCGTGAGCTGTGGGTAGTGACCGAAGGAATGAGATCGCAGATAAAAGTGGCTGAAATGAGCTTCCTCTGCATGGTGGCTGGACTCTAAATTGAGAGGGTGAGGAGCTCAGACATTCAGGAGGGGCTCAAAGGAGAGCCGCTGCTCCTCCTCAAGGAAAGGAGCCAATAGGGGTGGCTTGGGCATGTAATTAGGAGGCCTCCTGGGCACCTCCCTGGGGAGGTGTTTCAAGCATGTCCATCCGGGAGGAGGTCTTAGAGCAGACCCAGAACACGTTGGAGAGATTATGTCACTCAGCTTGCCCGGGAACGCCTTGGTATTCCCCCGGAGGAGCTGGAGGAGGTGGCTGGTGAGAGAGAGGTCTGGGCAACCCTGCTTAGACTGCGGCCCCCAGGCCCCGACCCCAGGATAAGCGGCAGATAATTGGTGGATTGATGGATAAATTAATCTCTTATTGTTAGACGCGTGGGCGGTTCCAGGAATACTTACTGTCGTTCTGATGGCCTATTTGTTGGAACCCCCTCATATGCCATTGTTCAGTAATGAACCTACTCGTGATGATGTCAGCTGTGCTAGGGGACCTCAGGATTTCACCTCCTAATCTACTCACTGGCGGAGGATCAGCAAATAGAGCAAAAAGAGGCGGGACTTTTCTTCTTGACTTAACTTTAAGCCTATCAGATCAGCCATAGTTGTCAGCAAACGTGCCTCTCATGCCTCAAAAATCAGACGGACACAATTATAGAAGTTAGCTGTAGAACAGCTTAGCATCAGGAAGCGCTACAAAGTGTCCCTGGAAACAGACCGGAGGGAATGAAACTTTTCCAAACTTTTAAAAATAAAAGAAGATTCCTATTATGCTAATCAGGCATAAATTAACATAGCAAACAAATAATGTTCTCTTTTCTTTTCCCTCTGTTATTTTGGGAGGGCAGTTATATTAATGGAAGCAGCTTCTTTGTTATTTTTTGAACAAGTAAATGTATTTCTCACACTGAGTCAGGCATACGGTTAATAAACAGCACTGTCTACATATAGCGGGAATTATTTAACATATTACCTGCCTGAAAAATATTGCTTTGAAACCATGGAAACAGCTTATGGTTGTGCAGAGGACTCACTTTGGGGAGGAGCCGTCTCCACGAATATTTCAAAGGGAAAATACGTGGAGTTCCTAAAATGTACCGCATTACGAATCCTATGCAGAAAAGAATCAAAAGGCAACTCAAGTCAGGCCTCACTCCACAGAGGCGGTCAGTGCTGGACGAGGCCCATGCGAAGCCCTGGGTATGCTTCATCCTCACCACCCGGGACAGAAGATGGTGCCCTCGGTGCAAGAGCGAGGCCAGCAGGTGGCGTGGTTGAGCTGAACATTTGACCCAAACAACACAGGTCTTTTATCACAAATCACAATCAGACTAAACCATACCATTATCTTGGAGAATGTAATGGTTGCCTGTTTTACCAATTAGTACTCTTCTGTGCAATGTTTTATATAAGCTGTTTTACATGCTGTGTACAGCTGGGCTCCAACTGGATGTGATGTACAGTGGAACCACAAGAATTTAGATTCAGAAACTACGGTGCGTCAGGTGGGACAAAACACCCAGACTGCTAATCAACTTGCAATATATGTGTGTGAGATAGCTCCCCCCACAGTTTGTGTTTATATCCAATAAAATGCAATTAAATGCTATTTATTTTGCTAATCCTCTGTGTTAAGATGTGCAGTATTTTTTTTTTAAAATAATGCGCTGAGGATTCTGGGTAAAACAAATCTTTCAACATCAAACCGGTGGATTGCAGAGAAGCGTTTGGTTCTCGCCTGCGAGGCTGACCTTCAGTGAGGCGAGGGTCCATTCAGGCAGAGGCTCAAAAGCCTTGATTCGCACACCTTGAAGCCGCTGAAAGAGGCTCCTTGGGGGGGGGGGCATGTTTTAATTCCACAAACAAAGCGAGCTGGAGCTCATAAATGCTGCGATCGCAGCGGCCTTGCCGAGTTCACTCCCCCCCCCCAGACAATTTAATCAAATTGTGAAGATGGAGAGTAAGGGATTTATTTGAGAGAGGCTTCTTTTCATTCAAATCCTGGAACTCCAACAGCAGCCACACAGACCTCAGTCACCTCAGTCAACCGGAGGCAGGCCACAGCAACACATACCGAGTGTAATTGAACGTAATGAATAAAGCCTTGTCTGGCGGCCTGCACTGAACAGCAAGGGGCTTCACTTTCTTATAAATATTTGATCGACGGCGCCTGATTTTTATTTTTTTTGGCCAGGAACATCAAGCACACCAGGTGGGGGTGGGCTGGTGAATAATTTGTTGCAGATATCCGGGTTTTGTTTTTTTGTTTTTTTTTCTGGGGCCACACTCAAAAAATCACTTTGGACCCTAACCCCCCAGTGTAATGACTCTTTGTGGCCAACAGGGGGCCACCAAAATTTGAGGGGGTCCACACAAATACATGGAGTGAGAGGTGGTAGGGATGTGGACCCCGTAGAGATGTGGACCATCTTCCTCATTAGGTTGCGGTGCTTCAGCTCATGTAGCATGATGAGGGAGACCGTCCACAGCCACAGCTCGTCTGGACCAACACACTGCTGTGATGTAATCACCAACAGGGCCACATCCACCCACCCCCTCCCTCACAGGAAGTCGTTAAGCTGCTCGAGGACGGATGCGAGGCTCGTTAGCAGGTTTCCTGAAAAGGCGAGAGTGGGCCGCCTCGAATCCACGGCAACACCGTGGGCGAAGTCGGCAAGTGTAAACTTTTAAATCGGTTTTAAATCGATCGTTGTTGGGTGGGGGCAGATGGGCGGGGTCACTAGTATTATTGTTTACACCTGTGATACAGTGTGGGATTTGCGTCATCAAGGTAGCAACCAAGAAAAATACCGTCTCAAAGAAGCACCCAGGGTTTTTAAATAGCTTATTATTTGTTACATATTAGTGAAGGTCTTTATGCAGTCGTGGTCCGCATAAGGTACCTGCTACTTCTGATGAAATACAATCAATTAGCCAATGAGAAGAGACACACAGTGACTTGTTTATTTATGGGGTGAATCACAGCCCTCGCTGAGAGGCTTGAATGCTAATGTGCGGCGAGCCATTTCAGTGAGGGGCCATGATGAAACGAAACGCCTTCTTCTGCGCTGTCGCCTTCCGCCACCTCGCTCTCAGACCCATTCTCATTATTTCCGGAGCTTTCCTTCGCTGGTTATATGCATAGATGTCAGGAAGGGACAAAAAAAACACCCCCCCCCCCCCAACCTACTTTCACACACACACACACACACACACACGCACACAAAGACCTCCCTCACTTATTTGCAATTAATGTAGAAGAATTGGTGATGTGTCACGTCTGACGGAATTTGCTGGTAAGGTCCGGAATCTTGGTGCCTGTGGGATGCCCGCAATATGTGGGCCGCCTGTGCTGCAATACCATGCCCCACAGATAGAGGGCAGCAGAGAGACACAAACTCCCAGACATATCGCTTTCTGGTATCCACAGCATTTTAGTCAAACTATTACAGTCTTGTTGCCCCACTCCCTGGATGTCAGCTATGTGCACGTATACAGTAGCAACGAATGAGCAAAACGCCTTCATTTTCTCTCTGTTGATAGTGTTACAGATATGACGATTAAATGTATCATATTTTGAAATGATGATTAAATGTATCATTAAATGATTTTTTTTCCAGGGTGTTGCACTTAGCTTTGACCACATGGAGTGGGTGTGGGTAGCTGTGGATGGCAAAGGGGTGGGACTAATCTCTGGAAGAGCTGCCAAGCCCCTTTAATGCCCGCGCTTAGACCTGTTCATCATAATGGACACTGCATTCAGGTACAATCAACCGCTTGTACAAGGGAACTGAAAAACCGGGATGGAGCATCAAGCTGTGCACAAACTCCCGCCGATTTTCCTCCCCCCCAGACTCCAGATAACTCCTGTCCTCCCTTGTACGGGCAATCCGGGGCTCTCACGTATATCAGCCGACGCGGATCAGAAGCCGGCGGCTAATTAGCCACATCGACGCGAGACGCAGCCAGACAATTAGTGGCTTCCGGGCAACCGGGCTTGCGGGCGGGATGTCGGACGGGACCGGCGGCTCGAAACGGTCGGGCTGACGAATCAGCGAATCGCCCGGGCATCCCGCCTCCCTGTTGTCTTGAGTACATTGTGAATCTAATCAACAGCTAATTAGAAGCAGTTCTGTTTACTTTCCATTCCCCGCTTCACCTGAATGTAAATGCCGACTCTGTTATTTCCTCGCATAGCTCGAGTCATGTGGCTCATCCTCTGAATTCTGTTTTATTCATCTGTTTTCCATGATGGTTAATTACAGTGACACTGGAGCCTAGAAGCAGTGGCTGTTGTTCAGCATCACTCAAACTGCACGTCCTCCAGTTGGCCACAAAAATCGCTACTAAACATTCCATAAATGTGCTTCTTATTTAAGAGGTGCTGAAGCAGGTGTGTTCTGCTAGCCAGTTACAATCTTCTGACTGCACTCAATGGCTAACATTAGCATTATATACGATCATGAAGCGACTGTACAGTATTTCGTTTGCTGTGTGCCACACTTCAGAGGTCAAAGTTGATTTCCTTACAGTTAGAGCGAGAGATGAGGGCCGTTTGCTGATTACAGTGCGCTGCCGTACCCTTAACACGATGAACCACCTCAGTGTCAGTTAGGCCTGACTGCACTGGGATCAGAATATAAAGGTGTAGAAGCATTCACCCATAAATATGACTAAACACACTGCAATCAGTTACGCACAAGTCAACATTTATTACCATTCAGCTAATGACTGCAGATTTTATTTGTTTTTTATGTTGCAGCTATGAGTGAAGGAGGTGGGTAATGGGCTTGGTGGGTAAGGACTCTGTCAACCTGTTCAAGTGCCACGGTTGGCAGAGTGATGTCGCTACTGGGCCCCGGAGAGAAGCCCTCAACCCCAGCTGCTGTGTGGACCATCTTACCCTGCATTCCCAATTATATGTTACTCTGGATTAAAGTCTCCTTAATAAACAAATGCTATTTGAGCGAGAGGAAAAATGCAACAATTATGGAGCTTACATTACATTCGCATGCAATTTCACAATTATCAGCCCCCTCCCCCCCCCCCAAAGCCATCCTCTTAGTGCTACACTATGTCGGTGTGATCAATCACAAGACGTGCCCGTGTCTGACAGCGGGGTGGAGGCCTGGCATTTAGGTAACGCCCCCCCCCCGCTTTGGGCCTAGACTCTCCCACGGTCTAAATATTACTCAACCCCCCCCCCCCCCCCAGCAGGTGTTCGAAAGGAAACACAAATAATAGAGATGATAGTATTTCTGTAGGCCACCATATTTTTAATGGCTATTTTCATGTCCCACAAAAGCTATAACAACAGACTTGTTTGATTTTATCTCTCCTTTTTTAAAGTAAATGCAGATATCAGTAGAATCAGCAAATCTTTCATCTTTCAAGGCAGCAACGCCCTTTCCTTTGTGTTCACCTATTAGCATGTGCAATATTTTCATATTTATTGTGAAACTGAATCACAAAGAGAGGAATGTCTATTTCACTTATTTTATCTGGCTGCCTGATTTTTATTTTTAAAATTTATTTTTACATTATTTATATTTTTAATCTTTACATTCTTTTTACATTGAATTTTATATTCTATTTACTTATTTTATTGTTTTCTTTATTGTTTATCCTGGTTTTATTCCCTTTATATTCTATTAATCTTATTGTTTTTCTTATTTTGTAACTTTCCTGTCTTTTTTCTTTCTTGTACTGTCTAGGATAGTTTTTCAATTCTGGTGCAATAACAATATAGGCATTCATTCATTCATTCACTCACCTACATTACAGTGTAAATGTATTATCAATCTGATGGAAGCTTTGTACCCAAAAATCATCATAGATTTCAGGACCCACAGAGAGTCCATGTTTTTTCTCTCTCCCAGCTCCCTGCCAGGAGGGATCAAAAATGTGTACTGTCTGTGGGTCCCCGAGGACTGGCTTGAGAAACACTGACATAGATCATCTGCATATTTGCATAGATGTCTGGGTTTTCATCTCTTGTCATCTGCTCCTTCATTGTATGGCTCAACAAGTTAACACACCATACCTGAGCCAAAGGTTGTTGGTTCAAATCCCAGGGTCATCTGAGTGATGTCACCGTTGAACCCTTGGCCAAGGCCCTTCACCCCCAAATGCTCTAGGGAGCATGTGACCCTGTTTACTCAAAAAAAAAAATGTCACTTTGGATAAAAATGTCTGCTAAATAAAATGTTGGGCTATTAGGACAGTGGTGGCTTATTGGTTAGGGACATGCATTTGTAATTGAAAGATTGTTGGCTTGAATCCCTGATGATCAATGCATCACTGAGGTACCCTGAGCAAGGTACTGCTCCCCGGGTGCTGAATTAGCTGCCTCCTGCTATGTCACATATGTATTAAATGTGGAGGACCCGTTTCGCTGTGGTGTGTCAACACTGATCACTAAATTCTAGTTTTGCTTTCCCGGTTATAGGTCTGTGGGATTTGCCCAGGCAGACATCACCCCCGACGGGAAGACGGGTACAATCGGGAGCTGGTTTTTAAACGAGATGCGGAGCTTACAGGGCAGGGACAGGATCTACGAAGCAGGGCATGTGAGGAACACTCAGGTGAGATGGGAAAGAGCAAAACGAACTCAGAAAGGGGTTCGATGGAGCAAAGCTGAGCAAATATCGGGGATTAGGGTGGCTGTCAGGATTGGTCTACCTGGGAGGAGAGACACTGGAAGGATAAACATTTATAGGCAATCCAGAAACAAGTCACTGGTGGAGAAAATCAATAAATCCCAGATGAGCTGGCTCCCCCCTCCCCCTTGCACAGTGGTATCTTCCTCTCCCCGGTGCGTTGGTTTAGTCCCTGAGGTCATGTCAGGTGACAGAAACAGAATGGGATATACTCATTTATTTGTTTAAGTGTGTGTTGGATTCTATGTTAGTTCAGGCCGCTTAGAATTACTTCCAGAGGACTAGACCTTTTAGAATTAATTTATTCAAGGGCCCGACATTCAGGTGAATCACTTAGATGCAACAGACATTTATAACAAAGAACAGGCCTGTGAAGCACCTGCCCCGTTTTCAGCAAAAGCTGTAAATCTGTCAAGCGGTTTTATGAATTTTAATACCTTGTCCCTACTTTCTGTGCCTGTGCCGCCGTAATCATCTAAACATAGTGTTCCGTGGAGGAACATTTCTTCCGGTGGTGCAGGAGATTATTTGAGCATCCGCTCAATGCGCATCGGTCACTTCATGATTTTTAATTTTTTTTTTCCCGTGGGTAGCACAGCTGGCTGTTAATTCCTGTAATGAAATATTTTGTTTGGACTGTGATACCTCATTAGTGAAAGTGCCAAACATTGTCTAGTGACATTAGCATCCCTCTTGAAATTACAGCGTGGCTTCAATGTGAAATCAAGCCAGCTACACTGGCATCAGAAGAAAGGTCCGCAGCAACGGTCACGTGTGCTACGTAGACAGATTTCATATTATCATTATTATTGTCATAATTATATGATCATCACACATATTATCTTCATCATTTATAAATTCCAGGGAAAATGAACTATTTGTGTTTTTAAACGATGCTTTAGAAATCATTCTGGTCCCCAAGGAAATCCACCGGTCAGTCGACAGCTCATGTTGCTGTCTAAGGCAGGGATTTGACTAAGAGTTTAGACTACAAATTCATATCTAGGCATATCAGGAGAGCCTTTTCACATCTGTTGCCAGGGAAACCTGCTCACCAACAGGTTTAAAGACAGCTACAAGTGAATTTATAGCTTGATGTCAAATGGTAAACCATGTTCTCATAATTTATGATCTTCACCTCGTCTTTGCTGGTATGGCACTTGGAAATCCACAGGCAGAACTTCACCATGAGAAGACACAAAAGACCCTATCTGAAAAAATG
Organism: Mormyrus hasselquistii; assembly: GCA_026779605.1. Taxonomy (NCBI): domain Eukaryota; kingdom Metazoa; phylum Chordata; class Actinopteri; order Osteoglossiformes; family Mormyridae; genus Mormyrus; species Mormyrus hasselquistii. Next base: position 480,733 of record JAODKE010000099.1, read on the forward strand.
TAATGCTACCTATTTGCCAGCTATAACCAAGACTCTCAAGATTTGTGCAGAGGCCTCTTCTTCAGAAGTTAACAAGGCACAGAGTGATCCACATGCACGGCCAGTCTTGGTTTGTGCATTATCAGGAGATGAATACCTTTCACGCTGTCTTTTGAGATCCATCTTGAAGTTTGAGTGGCTGCAGATTCGAGGAGCGACGCTTTGAGAGCGACAGCCCCGGGGTCGTCATACGTGCAAATTTCTGCCTTTAATCCTTCCTCCCAAATGAGCGGCACGAAGAATAAAAAAACACGACATGCGAGTAAATGAAACGATCACTAACCGTATGTGTCAGACCGGTACGGAAAGGTTACTGTCTATTGTGACGAATAAGAAAACCAGCTAGAGTTGTGGTTATTTATGTTCCTGTTATGGACATAATGCCTCATCGTAGTGAGCATGCTCAGTAGAGACCATTTACGCGGGGAAGCTAAACATGGCTGCCCGCATATTTGTTCCACGAGACCCAGCTACATTCATCCATGGGAGTGAAAACGGTCGTTATCCAGTGCTAGAGAACTCTTCAGAATCCCACGTAACTTCCAGCATTCAATCATCTTCAAATATACCACCCCCTGTAAACACCTAGCCTGGTTGCTAAGCAACCAAACCGTGTCATAATGAGGTAGGGCCATAGGCCACGGTCAGAGGCATTGCCTAACAACAGAGGTCTGTCCATAAATCTGACACATGCCAGATGGAAGCCTCTAACCGAAGCCACGTTTAGCAGAGTATCAATATTACATGATAGCAATGTTTTTCTGTGATGGATTCAGCCTCCCGGAACCTATTCAGGACTTATTTTCAATTTCCATCTTAATTCCACTTCCATCTTAAGTAATTTAAAGAGCTTCTAATAGCGTAGAATTCTCTCTGGACTCAGATGTACCTGTGGTATATAGTATTTTTGGTTCATAGTAGCTAAATCACGAGAATAGTGGTCTGTTATGCCCATTGAAAAATCTAGTGAGAGAACAGGTTCATTTTTAGCATACCTGAACTTTTTGTTCTCTAAAAAGCACCTTATGCTAAGCCTAAGACCTAAGGCTACTGAACACCTTCCATGACCCCAGACAAAACCGTCAACGGCACAAGGTTGTTAAAGTGCCGCATAAAGGATCGACCCGTAGCTGTTGCGGATGTGTTTCGCATCACCAGGCTGGTTCAGCTCAGTTCGCATCCTCCTGTTGCCTGTTTTGGACCGCACTGTGGTGCGACAGGAGGTCCTGATAAGCTTCCGTTTCTTACGGGCCTGCCTTGGCCCTACCTTATCGACAAAAATATCTTCACACAGCTAATAAAGAGGCTTCATGCATTTTAAATCTGGCTTTCTTTTGTTAATCTACCCTTTAAACCCAGATTAGATGGTGGCAGATCCCAGTAGCCGTTTAGTAAACTCCGTCTGTTCTATTAAAAGGCGAAATAATAATTTAAAAAAGACCAAAAGGAAAAAGCAGCCAGTGAGACAGTTGGCTGCCTGCTGTCTTACTTGTCTAGAGGAGAAACACAAATTAGAGACAAGGACAGGCTTCACAGCTGGGGGGGGAGCCGATGAAAAGCTTTATAGATCTGCAGATAAGCTCAATACCTGCCTATTCCGCATCTGTGTGACTTCCGCCAGAGCTAAATGGCACCTGTGTTCATAGATCCGCTCCCTTGCAGCATCAAATGTCATTTATTTTGTCAGTGAAGCTAAGCCAGAAGAAGAACGTAGATATAGAAAAACAGAAAAGACATACAGTCGCTCTCCAGGAAGGCCGAGCGTATTTATTAAACGGGAACACACGCTTTTAAGTGCCTAGCTACATATTTATTTGATGTCTATGTGCCGATAAAAGCCGGTAAATGCTGAAATCTCAGGTTAGACGAATATTGCTGTTAGTTTAAGAAATGATCTCATTGCTCCTCTGATATGATTAACAAATCAGAGGCCAGCAGTGATGCTCAGATTCAGGCAAAAGACCACAATGAACACAGTAATAATGGAAATTATTACATAATATGAATTATATTATACTAAAATGCAAACCCACTAGCCTTTGACTACATCATTTCGGGAGGCGAATCTCTCACATTTAAGTGTAACAATCTTGCAGTTCTATCTTGAGGCAAACAAACAGTGTAAAGCAGCATCCACCAGGTCAGTAGCACTGAAAGCAGAGTATACTTTAATAGAACAAGGAAACTTTAGTGGCAAAACAACCTCAACGAAACACACCGAACCCAATTGACCTGCTAGCATGTTGGCCAATGGCGTGTTCAAATTTCAGCCCCACAAAATAACTATTTACATGTGCTAGATTGCTGTAAACACCAGAGACACAACAGAGCAAATGAACAAGTCTTTAACACAAGTAATGATGCTAAATAACACTCACCGTTCCACTCCCAACATGCCTTTCTCTACAAGGTACAGCCATATAGTGATAGGGTTGCTACAATACAAGAGGGAAAATCTTGAGGATAGCACATTTCTTTCAGAATGGAGACTGCAGTTAAAGTTTCCCAAAGCCCTTGGCGTTGAGTAAACAGTCAATCAAAATCTCCTCTGGCTCGTAGATGTACTCCATGCCAGTTTGTGATGGAGATTAATTGGATCCACCTTTTGCCCAGAATGGTCACAGAAGATATGGACCATCCATTATCTGTTTCTGATTGGGGCTGGATGTCCTAAGCCCCGTGTACTGAGGGATCTCTTTCCTGGGAAAATGTTAATTCAATGCGTGGGGTTTAATTGCTTCCTGAGGGTCAGATCTCAGAAGCGCCCTTGTGCCCGAGAAGGTCTTGCTCATTATTTTATTCCGAGCGTGGTGACAATGGCATATTCTGACCGCGGAGAAGCTGTGATGAAAGTAACAATGGATTAAGTGCGTAGCATGGTGGTGGTTAGATATTCATGGAACATCCCCTTGGGGTCAGGGGACCTGGGCATGACCCAAGACTTACCATCAAAGTCACATGGAATAACAAGCCAATCGGCACTCAGTCAAGCTACCCAGGACGGATAAAGTAGCCTGATTAATTCAAACCCATTTATCCTCATCTCACACAAACATCAAGGCAGAGTTTAGATTGTTGCCACTTGTGGATGTTTTTATTTTCTTTCAGGCAGGCGTGTCGCTTTGTGTTATGTTTAGGCCGAGGAGAAATAATGATTTTCTTGAAACATTTATTTTGCAGACTCTTTTATCCAAAAGATACCGACCCTAGGATGTGATGTGGCACCTTTCCAGTCTAACCCACTGAGCCACACTCCACTGCCATCATGTATGTAAATTACGTATAATACATCATGTTGATTAGCACCATAAGTATTGATTCTGGTATCAAGGGTTAAAGAACCTCATGCTCATTGAATTGGACATCCTGTGTGAATTTATGAAGAAGGGTACAAATAAGTCAGAAGATTTCGAATGTTTACCACTTTTTGTGAACAGTGTTGACAGACTCCTTTATTTACTTTGCCCCATTTCTGTTCACACACTTTATGTGGATCCAAGAATAAACTGAAGCACCATAAATGAAGGTGAAAAAAATGGTTATAAGACTTAGCGGATTGACTTTGTGCTTCAAGTATGTTCACCTTCAGACCTACATGTCTGAGATCGAGCGAAACCTTCTCAGAGATGATGTGAAGTCTTCAGCTTATAAAATATGATCGACCAAGGTGAGCAATTACAGACGTTAAAACGGCTCTTTTTGGCGAGGCTTAATGAGGAATTTATGCACAATAATAGGATATGTAATTAATTATAATTTACACAGGCCGCTAGGGGTGGTTTAGGGTTAACAGCAGGAGGGCTAATAATCAACGGTAATGAACGTAAATACTGTGGGTTTGGTCAGATGCTTCAGAGAATCTTATCGCTATTATTAAATGTTCTCAAGTAAATGTAGACTGCTAGCGACCTCACAGATGGCATTTCTCCAGAATGTTCCATCTTCTGTCAGGTTCTTCAGGCCTCCCATTGCCATGGTCGTTGACGTGATGATTGAGTCCATCCTTTTTGACCTTCAACTTGGCAGAGCATGAACATCTTTTTTGGGACAGAGGGTCTTCTCAGAATAATTTTATCTTGAACAAAAGTTCAGGCATCTACTGTGCAGTAGATGATTATTTTAAGAGTAGATTAAATACACTTGTACTGTACTGCTTTCAATGGACTGCTCCGTACAGATGCAAGCAGTCATCCCTGTGACCTGCACTCCCCTTCAGCAAAACATTAAGAAATTCACACTGCCTGTCAGTGAGTCACAGGGATAATTGTACGTCACAGAAGTGCTAGATTCTGAGCGTCGTATCTGTGAAACGTGTTTCAGTTCATATGTTCTGTCGTCAGTCGGTGTAAGACACTTATTTCTGATCGTATTTTCGATTCACCCCCGTAGTTGAAAGAACTTAAAGCGAGTTTCACGGCTTGTGGAAATTCTCATATATGACCTTCTTCACAACAGTTAGCTCTCCATCCATCCATCCATCCACCCACCCGTCCATTTCCTCCGGTACAGGGTGAAGGCGGATCTGGAAACTGTCCCAGGAACTACAGGGAATGAGGCAGAGGACATCCCGGGCAGGATTCTAGTTGTGCAGCTAGTTTTATTATTTGATATTTTAAAATATAAGAGATCCGGAATATATCTACTGGTCAGTGAAGCGGTTGTTCAAACATTTGAAGCTCGGAGACAGAATCCTGGATATAAATGATGTCACTTCATAAATAAGATTACTCCGGAACGCTCTCCTTCACCCAGCGTCGCCGCGGCGATATGATTCTGCTTCTATTTGCCGTGATACCCGGGCGCCTCACACAGCGCAAAGCCCCCTTGGTCCGTCAGGCAAAAACCAATATCGGATCGCAAACAAGGGAGCCTGTTTTTGGCGGGAGCCTCCGTTCATGCACTCCACCACCTGCACCCCGAGGCTACATGGGACGGCGTGTTTTACGGACAAACACGGGCTGGACTGCAGATCCATTCAGGAATGAGAGCCAGGCTCTCGTTTTACCTTAATGGGCAGAGACAGGTAGACACCTGCCCCTGACTTTAGAAACAGTGTATAACCATCTGCTGAGGTTAGTCTTCATCAGGGGTACAGATAGAAATTCTGCCCCCCCCCCGATAAAATGTCTCCTTCAGTGCCCCAGCCAATTTCATTACACAATTTTACAATTTTACATATTCAAGGGCCCCCGTAAAAGACCCCCTGATGCATTCTGCAGTCTCTCGACTATTGTAAAGTGCCTGATACATATAGTTCTGCATAAGATAACACAAGATCAAGTAAAGGGCGACTTCATTAGCCCCAGGGGGAAAAATCCTTCTGCTAATTAATGTGCTAGAAATTCACGTGTCAGATACAGCAATCTCCCTCTAACTAGCATCATTCAGCTACTGTTGTATAGATCTTAAATTCAATGCAATTTATTTAGCAGACATTTTTATACAAGTTAAACATGCGTGCACTATACATATTTCTGTCAATATTCGAATTCAAATATCAGGGAAGAGATCAGGGGGGACCCCGGGTGGGTGACAGTGCAATGAGTTTGCATGAATGTAGCACAGGGGGCTTCTAGCTAATCTAGGTACAGTTGATGTGGGTGGGGGTGGTAACAGTTAAAGTTGTTGACTAGGGAGGGGAGTGGTCAGACTTGTTGATTATGGGTGGAGGGGAGAGTAAAGCTAAAAAGGGTGGGCAGGGGGACTCAATCTTGTCAATTTTCTGTGATACAGGGGGTCCCTGAACACGTTTGAGGGGATACCCCCTGATCCCTCTCAATTCCAAAGCTGATTTGTGCAGATGCAGTCTTGCTCTCACACAGAGGAATGCATCACTTGTGCTGCAGGCAGCCTCTGGGCTGCTACCCACAGCTCTGACACGTACCGGCGTCATTCAGAGGTAGGTGAGGAGTCCTGCGGACACACCGAGCTCCCGGCCGCTGTCTGTGAGCGGTTCTGGTGGGCGGAGATGCATTGGCACTCAACCACAATTTTAGAGGTAATTATACGGAAATTGACAACTTCTTTCCGGGTCCAGGGGCTCTGGCTTTGGAGCAAGACGGGTCTGTGGCACTCGGTGGGACCCGAGGGGCCCGGTGACTCACTGACATTGGTCTGGGGTGACACACCACACACTCGCACCTGTGCTCAAGTGCTCATTTAGAGAAGCTGTGCTGGAGCTGTGACAAGATGAGGAAGGGAAAAAAAGGAAAATAGAAACCAAACAAAAGCGAAAAAAAATCACAGCAGAATCCTACAATGGCCTAGTGTCCCACAGATGAAGGTGACTTTCCTTTTTAAGGGGTATAATTATCCACGAAATGACCTCACGTTTACACATGAGCCAATAGGAGGTAGAGACGCTTACCGTTTACCCTCATACCCCTTCAGGGTCGAGAGTCGTATTCCGTCCCCAGTGCCATCTCTATGCTGTTCACATGTTCTACCCACGTCCCTGTGACGTTCCTCCAGGTACTAGAGCTCCAAGGACACGCCGTTTAGCTGAACGAGCGATTTAAGCTGCGTCCTAGTGTGTCTGGCGCGTGTGCGAGATAGAAACTCATATAGCATCGCGGCGCCTCATCCGGATCGTGCCCTGTTTGACAACCCACGCTTTCCAGGAATAGGCCGGGAACCGCAGCCATCCTGAGATGTCGACTCTTTAATTCAATAGATCCTTTACACCTTCTGGAAATCCTTGGGGTTCCTACTAAAGGGCTGCAGTTGGACTGATTTCTCTAGGTTTCCGGAATGTTCCGAACCGTCGAGATGGATCAGCCCCTCAAGCGGGGCCAGCTCTTCCTTTACAGAGGCCCTAGGCAAAACTTTGCTTTGGAGGCCCCTATGCCAAGAAAATCGATGATCATTTCACTTTCCCCCTCAGTGAAGTGAATCAGGGGGCCTGAGGCGACCGATTAATGTGCCAATAGCTAAAGCCGGCCCTGCCCTCAAACTCAAGCGAGAAAGGTAATGTGACGCCCAGCAGACCCTGAGGAGCACAAGAAGCAAGGCAACATCCTCATACAGATGGCTCGTCCATTAACAGCCCTTAAAAAGACTCCCACTATAGGACAGACACTGACAACGCAACCTGCTCACTCTCCTTCACCTACGCACCCACGGCCCACCGCGCCGGCTCCCGGAACTCCCACGACATGTCATGGTGGGTACGTTATTCACCCTGCCAGCATTCCCGAACATCAGCACGACACATGACATTACATGTGGGGAACACGTGACACAAAGAACAGGGCACAGTCTTAAGCAGCAACGCGTACAAGGGCTATTCAGAAGACATACAGCGGAGAGCATGACAGGAAACATGCAAATTAGGTCCCGCTAGCTAAGGACCATTTGCCGACGCTACAGTAACATAGTTAGCATACTAACCTCTGGCGGTTACTGGCAAACCTTTTCCTTACATTAAATAAGATGAACTTTATTGATCCCTTGGGAAATTCTTATACATACAGCAAGGTATAGTACATGGGGTACAGACAAACATACATTAGAGAAAAACAGACACTGTAGATGTAGTGGAAACATAAATATAAGAATCTAACCCTAACCACCCTCTCCCAAGATAGCTTTCTTGACTTTGTTTCCTGGTATATGCTCCAGGCTTCCATCAAATAACTGGGAAGAATTTCTAGCTCGCAAACATTAGCCTGCTAGCTAACAGAATAAATGAAAGGTAGATCGCAACATCCGCCGGTGACTTTGTAGACAGTGGATTGGGGACATTAGTGGCTATCAATCACAACACTGCTAGCAGAAACCGAGAAGCCAGTCCCATCAGAAGCCTCAGCAGGTTTACAGTTGTTGGATTATTAGGCGTATTGTCCAGATAATCTCCTACTTTGTCACACACCCGCAGAGAGCCTGTCACGGTATCCATTCTGCAACGCTTTCGATGCTGTCGGCTTATGAGGTAATGAAAGCTTGCATCAACACTGTTTAGGGCTGTAATAGACTGAAACTCGGAAACGGAGAGAGCATTGATCAATGGATGCTTGATGTTTTTTTTCCTTGATAAATCCAAACGTTCCAGTCCATACACCCAGGATACCTCTAAGCACAGACACTGGCTTTAAAAACCATCCAGACCCCCAAAAAAATCTGACATTAGATCAGATTGTACATTGAAGGTGCTATTCACACAATTTTGCAAGCTTTCATTTCGATAGCAAATATCAGATCTTGTCTAATCTCATATTAATAATAAATGTCTTGATCTTGCATCTTAACTACAAGATTTCAACAATGCACCTTAGCACAGATAGCCAGTGTGTCGAGTTGAATTAATGATTAATATCCAACCAATGTCTGAGTGGATTGGCAGTTTTTAAATCCCTGAGAGATACCTTGGTGAAAATTTGACTACGGTAGCTGGTTTCCCTTGTAGATACTCCCTCTCTAGCAATGGGTGAAGCATAGCTATGCTAGCTACGGTAGTGCTAAGGTTAAAATAGCAAACTGCTAATCAAAATGAATAAACTGCAAATCATTCAGCAATGAGACTGAATAGCTATTTGTGTTTTTCTGATTGTTCTCTTAACCTTGGCTGAAGAATAACAATAATATACAAACAGTTATGCAGAAGTTGATTACTGAGCGCAAACTGATTGCTTTCTGTATAATTGGGGTCACAGTGCTGAGATTAAAAAATGCAATGCTGGCTGGGGCAATTCTAAGATGTTTTTTAAGGTGGGGGCCATAAGTGGGACCATAATTGATAGATGGGGTCAATGTTATCATTAGCCAAACATATATTTTAAATAGGTGAGTGACAGGGGAGGGAGCACTCTAGGGGCCAATCAGCTTTCAGCTGGGGCCAGTGCCCCTGTGGCTCCGCCCCGGTATATGCCTCTGGATGTCAGTGTTATTTTACTGATAATTGTATCTGAGCATCTTGAAGGCGTCGCTGAAGGAATCGCCTAAGGCCAGCATTTTAAATTACATTTCACAAGCACCGAACTGGATATCAGTGCCGTACGCCTGGAAGCATAATCCTACTCTTTTAAACATCGTCAGAAAAACAAGACAGCAAGAAAATGTGTCATTCGACACAAAGGCGAAGTGACGCCTCCCCAAGCGGACATGTCGACTCTTCCCGCAAAAAAAGATTTCTCTTTAAAAAAATGTAATAATGGAGTAAGATGAATGCCTTACATACATAAAGGTTAAAGGGGCAGGACTGCTTAGGAGTCCCCATTGTCAGGGATATCAGAATCGGTACTATAGTTTCTCTCTACCCAATCCTTGGGAACCCCCCAGACAGCACATTTTGCTTCCACCCAGCTTCCAAAACACCCGTACTAGGTATTCAATGTACTTTATTGGCTGGGAGGTGGGAGGGTCACTGGGGACAGCGGCTTATTGCAAGTGTTGATCACATGCATGCCTTAGCTTCTCTGTGGCCACAGGGAGTGCGTTGGCACAAGTTATGTTATAGGGGTCACGGGTAATCGTGGAGCCAGAGTTACTGGAGAATTCTGAATCACAGCATATCAAAACTAATAGTGCGGGTAAAATATGGAGTGACCTTATGATGACATGGAGGAGGGGAACAGCAGAGGCTGTAGGATTTCTGATATATTATTTGAACATGAGATTTAGTCTCCACTGGAGTGAGGGAAGGACGCCATGGTGGCTGAGTGGGCAGTACTGTGGCTCGATGCCTCTTGGTGTCACAGTGTCACCTTGGCTGTGTTTGGAGGTTCCATCTTCTCTCTGCGTCAGAGGGGTTCTTCAGGGGACTCCAGGTTCCACCTGTAGTCCAAAAGGCAGGACTAGCACCTCGAAATTGCCTGGGGGGGGACCTGTCCCATGGAACTAGTGTTGATGCGGGATTTTGGGATGACCTCTCGATCAGCCAATAATAGTGGGTCCCCAGATCCACTGTTTTGTTACTGGCTGATTGCGCGGTCATCCGGAAACCCCGCACCTATACTGGCCCTCTACGGATCAGGTCCCCCACTCCTGCTGGAGTGTGTATGTGTGTGAACTGCACCCTATCTGGGGTGTACTCCTATCTATCTGGATAGACTCCAGGCCCCCTTGTGATTCTGTCCAGGATCAGCAGTTGATGGAAGCATTAGAAAAACCTAAATAAAGATCACTGTATTCTTTGAGCTCACAGAAAGCAGAAAGTCTGTATCAGTACAAGTTAAAACACCAGCTTGTGGGCTTTCCATCAGTGTTTGCTTCGATCCTGCTGTTTTACCGATGAGTTTCATCCCCCTTTAGAATCCTGATCCAAGCTTCTGAACCTAATTAATCTCCTTTTTTATACCCCTGTTACATGGCTAAAGAAAGACCCCTAGAGCTGAATGAAGACTTAAAGCTATTAGACAAGCCCATGAACTGGATTCTCATCTACAGCCCAGTTAAAAGATCCGTTCCTGATAGCGATGATGCCAGTGTCGGTTGTTATGGTAATAGAATGTTTTGAATCCGCTCTTCTATTTTTGTGATTCTCTACTTTGAATCTAAAGCAAAAACCTGGTCTTTTCTGAGAAGAAAAAAACATTGGCATAAACTAGAATATTGTGCATAATTACAGGGCAACATAGGACAGGAAAAAATAACTACAGGAGAAAATGCATCCTGTCTAATAAAATTGGATAGAACACATTCAATGGCAGGGTAAAACATCGAATTAAAATGTTAAATTTTAATTGGTACAAAACAAGCACATTTTTGTGTCTAGTGACTTTTTCCATTCGAAGGACGCGCACCTTTGAACCCCAATAAAACACCTGAACTTGTTGTTTTGGCTATTATTCAGAAATGACTATAAAGATAATGAAACTCACATTTATGCTGTTAATTCCCTTTTCATTCAACTATATCCAATGCAGAGGCACACTGAGTCTGAAGCCAATCCAAGAATGGAAAGTGGCAGGATTGGTCCCTGTCCTGTCTCCTTCTGTATGCCAGTTCCCATTTGGCCAGCTGGTAACGTTGGCCAAACCATTGTGCTTTCCTGTTTCTCAGGCCGCTGCACGGCATAATGAGCGACTTAATTGAGCTCCCCTCTTGTCGCGGGTTCTTTATGTTTTTTTATGTCGCATCTATGGTTCTTTGTACATCTGGTGCTGCTTGTGTGTTGGTTCCTTTTATTTTGTTCCCCATTTATTCCTTGTTTGGCGTAATATTCGGTGGCCTTTTGTTATTCTAGTCTCCCTGGTTTTCAATCCTTTGTCTGTTTTTTGCCTATACTTCAGTCTTCCTCGCCCCTGTTATAATTAGTAAGTGTCCACACCTGTCTCCCGTTACTCTTTCATCTGTATTTAGGTTCCTGCCAGCAGGTCGCCCCTGCTTTAGCTCTAGTTTGCTGTGTCTGTTTCTGTGTTGCCCCCCGCTTGACTCCTGTATGACTTCATGCCAGTGTTTCCCAAAGCGTGTCCAATATTAGTTTCCCTTCGTGTTACTTATAGTCTAGTTAATCTTCTGTTTTTACCTGCTTTGACTTGACCCCTTGTGGTCCCTTTGCTTTCTAGTCTTCCCTTTTGTGTTCAGTTTATATTTCCTAAGACCCTTTCTGCCCGAGAGCCGTATTGTGGATCGTCTCTTTGTTCTTTCACCATGCCAGTCCGTAACAGAAAAGGGCATCGGTATGAGGGATGCCCCGGCTGAGATGCCCGTCCATCACAGGAAACACTCGCATGACCGAAAATGAACAAGTAAAACGAACACAATTTAAAAGCAGCGTTTCTCAACCCAGTCCTCGGGGACCCCCCCCAGACGGTCCACATTTCTTCCAGTATGAATGGAGTATGGGGAATATGAATACGAAGAATGAATAACACAGCAGGATGATGGGCCACCTAGGCCCATTCATGAATTTGAATGATTTTTAAATAAGATTCATTGAAGAAATGGAGGTCTGGCTGAGAAATAGGACTGAGAGTGGATAGAGAAAAAAAGAAGGAAGATGGGAAATTAGTTTGACATCCAGGCGCACTGAAAATTTCACACGGGTGAGAACATGCATGAAAACCTAAGCAGACGTGCCTCCCCAGAGCTTAAAAAGCCACAGAGTCGCACATCTCCTAATGGTCTGGGAATGACGTCTGTCAAACGGAAAAATATAGGCAGTAACACCTTGGAATCTTTTCATCAGTATTGCAGGAGCGTCCCCCAGCAGGTTAAGGGAGCAGATGACATTTCACGCTGACTGGAACCTGCGATGAATAAGAAAACCTCGAGAATTCCCCTGTGGAAAAAAGCAGCAGCTCCTTTACACTCTGGCTTCTTTCTTTCAACAGTGCTGTAAAACTTCTAGCTTGGAGAGTGGGTTCCATACCAGCTGTCCATTACTTTGAATCTCTGGCGTTCATCACAAAAAGCCTATTTCAATGGGATATGTATAGCTAATTACTGGTCTACCATTTATATACATCATTTATGAAGGATTATATAACTGAATAGTGCTCAGTTGTTTTTACCTTCAAATGTATGTTTTGCGAGGGTACAATGTACCAGCCAACTATTATTAGCCGTACACAAGTTTTCTGGATAGCAGCCATTGACAGAAGCCAGCTACAAAATGATTCGGTAATGAAATGTTCTCACAGTGTGTATAACACTAAGTGGCGGTTACATATGCACTAGATCTCCTTTCCATACGTGGAGTAAACACAGTCTCAGAAGTGTTCAAGTTTCCTGGTAAGGTATCAGGCAGGGATTCACTGGAAAACTAAAGCACTGGTAGAGCCACGGGACTACAGAGTCTCCTAATCGTGTGGATTCTCCAGACTGAATCTCTACATTTATTTAGCAGACCCAGTTATCTAGATGTGGGAACCTGAATGGGCTGGTAGGAGTAGTCACATGGCACTGGTAATTACACCATATTGGTAACCATACTAGCCAGGTCTTACTGTATGATACACCAGGAAGTTACAAAAGGCCGCCAAGGTAGAATCTCGTTCTCCTGCTGCTGTGTTATGTGACTGGAGATGGGGTGGGTTTGTCTTTCCTGTGGATAGGGAAAGGAGGAGAGGGCTTGTTTGAGAATTTGAATGTTTGTGTGATTTTAATTTTAGCAGGCTGAATGCTAGCAGCGTGTAACTCTTCATGGAGGACACAGAAGTGACTGTTTGGAGGTTTATCCTTTGACGTGATCCCCTACGAGCTGCTGGGCTACAGACCTTGAGGCTCTGGTAACTTGGGTTATATTGGGGGATTTAGAAGGTCTATGTTTGTTTCTTTGGTGTCGATTGTTTCTTTGTACCTGTAGCATTGGAATGCTTCCCCTCGGTGTTACTGTGCTGCGAGTGCATTAAGCATTCCTGCAAAGGACCAGACCAGCCACTGTTCTATTGTTATTTGATAGGGTTTTGGGTTTTATTTTATTAGCTGCCCTGGTTGCTGCTATGGGCTAAGTTGTAATGTAATAACTAGTATTGTATCTTGGGTAGTGGATACCGGTTGCTCCCCTCCCCTTATGTTTGTACACGAGATGTCTTTGTACACTGTTTGTACAAAGCCAGATTCACACGGGCTTTTGCTCTTCGCTGCTGGGGTGCCACACTGAGGGGGTCTTGTATCAGTGGGTGCCTGAAGTCTTGTGTTGAGATGTATATTGCAGTGGTATTTGTTGTGTGTAGTGCTTGTCGTGTTGCATGTCGTGTCGTGTTGGGTTTTGCTATTTTTTTTGTCACCAGAGGCCTCCTGAGCTGAGAGCTGGGCGTGGCGATCTGACCTTACTATCTGGAGGAGAGTCAGCCAGCCGTTATAGGAAGGAACATTAGGGGTTTCTCCTGCCCTTGTCAGGAGGTGGCGTACTGTAGTCAGAGAGCAGTGTGGGTATTCTGTGCCACAGGGACCACATAGAGAAAGTCGAGTGGCCGAAAACACAGAACTATAATACAGTAAGTGTATGAGAAATGACACTGACACTACGCATGTTAACGATTAGCAACTAATGCTAGCACTGTTGACGGCTAATGTTTCATGATTTTTGGATCATCCTAAACAGAACATCCTAGTTGTAATTTGAATGACTCAGTGATTCTGCAAGCCAGGAGCTGGGGAACTCGTATTCAGGAATGACTGCAAAAGAATAACGGACAAACCCGCAGAAGAGCAATTCTGGATTCCTTCCGAAAACGGAAGCGATCTATTTCATGTCCTCCCGTTCGTATTTTCCAGTGCACCCAGCACCGCATGGTGGCCCGGGATCTTATAGAAACTTCAAAGCAGAAACGCCGTAGTTTGCAGATGCTATTCCATATCATTTCAGACATTTCCGCGTCACTTCTGTATGGCAAACGCTCTGTGCCCAAGGTCACGGTGAGTCCACGGGTGTGGTGAGATCCTCGGTGGAGTCTGAAGGTGGATATGTTTCTGCGCATGCTCTCTGCTCCGCCAAAGTTCCACACAGAGTGCCGGGCAAATTTACAGACGTCCTACTGCCAAAAAAAGGCCATTCAAGGACATTGGGGGATACTGTCGCTTGCCCATACCAGCTTACACTCCATTCCAGAAATAAACAGTATGAGTAGTGCCTTGTATGTATTACAAAAATATTATAATTGCTTGTATTTATCACAATTTCTGAAGGCAGGTGTATTGATTTTTGTTCCAAATAGATATATTTGTTTCACAAAATGGATATAAAAAAATATGAAGAAATATAAAGACACTCGTGAAGTCGCTCATCCCCAGTACAGCCTCCAGCCCATCCATCCTTGACGAAACTTTTCTAAAGCTATTGTTATGTCTGCACCAAGCTCTACAGCCAGCCAACCATGCACAGCCAGTTCACCGCTCTGCCTCCTCTGGATACTCGACTCAGCCACAACCGATCGAACTAATTAATTAGCAAAGTTTAAAAGCACCTGGTTCCCAGATCAGCAAGGTATTGGGTGCTTGTGTCCTCTGCATGACTCATGCGTCATCCCTTTTCTTTGGTCTTTGGTCCGTAATTTGGACTTGATGTTCGTCCCTGCAGCCTTGTATTAACCTCAGCCTGTTTCGGAATTTCGGATATGGATCGCGGTTCGGCTTTGTTTGCCTGTTTTCCCCACTTTTCCTTTCTCTTTTAAGTTACTGCACCTGTAACATTTTTAGCCCTATTTTTTAGGTCCTATGGAAACTCCTTGTTGACCTTCTTTTAGTATTCTGCTGCTCCTCCTTGCAGCTCTGTCGGTTCGGGGGCTCTGTAAGCTACGTCCTGCTGTTCTGTAAACTCTTGATACTCCCTTTCAAAGCACAGTGAGCACGCCAGGGGACAAACGTCTCAGGTAGAATCAAGTGGGATGAGCTGGCAGGGTCACCAACTAATGCCCTTCAACCTGAGGCCTGTCTGTGGCCGGATTGTGGGATAGTGGGTCATCCCCTCCGGCTCAAATCCTCTCCTGACCCCTGCGCCTCCTCCCATGCTTAGAATGGTGCACGCACTCCCCAATTGCACTTGAGCCAACCCATAGCTGGAACTCAGCCTGCATCCGTCTACCAGTTAGCGGCCTGCCAAGAACACAGAGCAACAACAGCCTGCAGAAAGTAAACCCTGGATCCAGGTGGCAAGAGCCAGGTGTAAATGACAAAAGTGAGAATAACAGCCCCCCCGGTGCCTCCGGAGGCCCAGTGTCACCCTCCATCCTGCCTCCACGGGACTCATTACTTCAAAGGCTTTTGATCCAGATACCCAAATGTCCATAGGAGATGACTGTGCTATGACGAACAGGCACTGTGGCGGCAGGCAAATTTAGAGTGTAGGGGTGGCTTAGGCGGAAGCAAATTTGGAAGAGGGTGGCTCTTCAGAGCTCTTACTGATCAGCAATTCAAAGGTGATTCAGCTCGACTGGCATAACACTCAGGGGTCATCAGGGGTCATCTCCCTCCTCCCCCCCACCCCCCCAGAGGTCAATTCCAGGTGACACATAGTCCTTTTCAATTATAACGTGCATCAGTGGCGGCTCCCGCGGTTGGCACCAGTGACCTTGGCGTCGCCTGGGAAACCCCGGGAAGCCGTCCGTTCGTGACGCGCCTTAGTGAGACAGCCGATTGGCTTCCGAGGTTCCAGCCGCAGCGGCGACGCAGAACCACCACCTCCCTTGACAATCCGTCCTGAGTCACTGAGGGGTGGAGCCCTCCGGAAGAATCCACGCTATCCAGTCACTCTGCTGCCATCCTGTCGCTGTTATCTGCTTGTCAGCACTTCCCTAACTTCCACTTTCCTTATATGGAAATATCCGGCTGCCTTCCGTCATCCTCGGATCACACAGAACATTGTCCAGCTTAAGGAAGTTCCAGTCTTAGTAATCATTATTTTGTTATTATTATTATTATTAGTAGTAGTAGTAGTAGTATTGTTAGTATTATTATTATTATTAGTAGTAGTAGTATTGTTAGTATTATTATTATTTTCCTGTCTGCCGCAGTCTTTCTGTTTTGATACACCTATTAATTAATCGGTTCCTTTTCTCGTTCTTGGAGGTGTAATTATTATGCCTCTAAAGAATAACACATAAGTATTACATAAGTAAATACACAAGAGATCTATATGAAGACCGTACACTTAACCAAGATCACTGAACACATCATTTACTGTTTATTTAACATATCATAAAGTGCTTTTATGATACAAATTTCCGTAAATTCCCATACATGTCCCTTCATGTTACTGAGTTAAATGTTACTCTCTTAAATGTTACACATGTTGCATGTTGTTCAGACAATTCACGTGTGGACGTGTGTGCGTGAGTGCTCTCTGGTCGACTGAAATCCTTTTCACGCCGAATGACCATGATCTGGTTCATGAAAGTTGATGGACGGTAACACAACTGAAAGTAGCACTTATAAATATGCTGACTGCACCTGCTGCAGTATTAAAATCACATCATAAGTGCAAAGAAATAGTTTTGTTTATGCTGACCCAGTGGGTCACATTCCATTACAGGGTGTCCCAGGTGTTTCTAAATGAACCTTAATGTGTTTGTAACAGACAAACAGACACACACACACACACACACACACACACACACACATACACACACACAGTCGTGTAACCATATCTTTTAGTGGACCGCTCATTCATTTCTATGGGAAAAATGCTAATGCTAACCATGGCAAGGTTAACCCCTACCCAGCCCTAACCGTAACCGAAGGTAATAACAAATTCTATTCATTTGGTCCCCACAGTGTAAGGTATACTTGGACCACACATACACACACATATCACTGGTTAGTGTAGGAAAGTGTCAGTTTGTCAAAATGTGTTATCTTTCCCACGCACTGGACCCACATTCATTCCAGATTCCGCTCCGCAGTTTACCTCTGTGGCCAAGCTCACCTCCAGATGGTTTCCCTCCATAAGCAGGCACACCTGCCAGTGATCAGCCAGTTGATCTATTTAAGCTCGTTCTGGCGCCTAGCTTGGGTTTCGTCTTTGGGAATGTTTGCCAGTTTTGTGGTCTGTCCTTTTGTGGTCTGTCCTTTTGTGGTCTGTCCTTTTGTGCTGGGTCTTGCTTTTTTGGTCATGTTAGTTTTAGATCTGTTGCTTGCTTGGTCCTACTCTGTTCCCCTGCTAGGCTGTTTCCATATATACTCAGCAAACGAGTTTAATCTGTTTGCCTCATTTGCCTTATCAGCCATCCTCGTCCTGTCAGTACTGAATATTCAGAGAGTACTGCTGGCGGAAACAGAGTGTTATAGTTTTTATATTACAATTTTGGTTTTATTTTTATATTCAATTATCATTTAAATCCAGTTTAGTTTAGTTTAGTTGGCTGTCAGCGTGGGTTTTATTGCCATTATTACATATGTGTGGTATTTATTCATTTTTATTTCGATGATGCATTTACAGTATAAGTAGTTTTCATATTTTAATTTCAATTTGTTTTAGTAATTTTATTTCTAGGCATATATGGAAATTGTAGAGGTGTTCCTTTGTGTCTGATCTTTAGACGATCTTTACATGAATACACAGTGCCCCTAATGCACCAATGTACTCAAAATGGGTCCAGGTATTATTAATGGTAATTAAAGATTAAGCTAATGATGACTAGCAAAATAGGTATACCGTAGATATCAGATCAGTAATTGGCGTCTGTTTTATTTCAGTTAGTTTTGGAAGAAATATTTATAGTTCTCATTTAGTTCATGTAGTTTTTTTTTTTTGTTTTGCCTAATGTTGTTTCAGTTTATGAAAATGTTTTCTTTTAGTATAGTAGTTTTTGTGAACAATAATAACACAACAAAAGGCAGCAGATCTGGGTATACAGTACACAGTTCAGGATGTACCCATTTCCCATGGTGCATCTGCTCTCTTTTGAACTTCATTAAAGTTAATATACTTGCACAGGGGGTGCACAAAATAGCAAAAAGGCTATTAACTTTGAAGTAGGTGGTATGTATCAGCTATAAGAGTCTGAAATCAATCCTTTGATATATGAGTTTTCAGAGCTACTCCATGTGACTTAATAGAGTTTGTAAAGCCACAGGCTTTTCAGGCCCCGTCGGTCTGAGCTCTGACAAGCCTGCAATGTTCCACCCAGTGTCCTAAGGCAAAGGTCCACCGGCTCCGACAAGACTGGACCCAAATCACCCGATCGCCGCATCAAAAGGGAGCAACCGGAACCCTGCAGTCAAATTCCAGCAACAAGGCCTGGCCGTGTCAAGACAGAGATGCATCCTTCGCTCGCTAACTCACACCGACACAGGAGGTATTACTCCAGACTAACACATACACCCATGTTTGGTCTCGTTTGAATGGTCACAGTATGACGGGCAGAATGCCCTCAACCTTAACGCAGTTTGTTCTCACATAAGAGAAATATCGAATAAACCCACCGAAGTGGAGGATCTTATTAACTGGTAGAACAAAACATTCCTCCTCAAGCAATTCGATTAGCTAAGGGTCTGAGAAATGATAAGATCAGCAGTTCTCCAGGACAATAACTGGTACAGTATGTCACTTGGTTTGGAATACTTAAGGAAGTGCTCCAGAGTAGCACGGGGGAGACACTCTGTAATCAGAGCTCCCACATACAGTAGTACTATATGAATCGACATCTGTAATCAGATATTTTCTGCAGTTACTATGTGTCACTCAGCTGAGGTATGGAATTGTTGTATTGTTTTTGAATGGATGGTATAGTTTAGGACTTGTGGCCACATTTTAAAATTACCTGAATGTTATATTTAGTTAAATTGATGTGTCATGTATTAATTGTGGAGAAACTCTGTTCTGATTACTTCTTGGCTGTCTGACGTTGCTACCCTCTGCATGTTTCTCAGAGACTAGGGTTATTCTAACACTCTCTTACAGCCTCTGACTCGACCCCGTTTCTCCGAGACCAGATACGACTGCCCGAGTTGAGTTACGGTAAAAGACGCGCTCAGCCTCTGAGGCGCGGACACGCGGAGTTATGGCGAACACCGGCTCTGTGGCCCTCACTAGCTCACATTTGGGAAGTGTCAGCTGAGCCTCTCAGGCGTTATGGGTCGATGGGTCCTGACGGGCCTATCGGCCGAGGCGAATCCGGTGTGCCCCACCGTCCGGGATTAGGGGAGTTCAGCAATAGAAGGCACAGCCCAGGAGTAATCTAAATAACAGAAATGTCATGACTGAAATTGTAATAAAGATCTTTAATTAAAATGGAGTCAGATATAATTTGGTCTTTACGTAAAACGGGTAAGAAACTTTACAGGAGCGCTCGGAAGGACCCACACGCATTCCAAACCTTCGGCTGTCCGATTGGATTCCGCCATTGGGCCAGTGGACGGTTCCCTACCAGTTCACAAAAGTAGGTACTCGACTTCAAAAATGATTTCACACGTCGAGACATCCATTTTCTGCACCTGCTTGTCCGATGCAGAATCGGGGGCATCCAGAGCCTGTCCAGGAAACTACAGGGAAACAGTCTCAACAATTATGGTGGCTGGGGAAAATTACACAAACCGCTTCAGGCAAAGGAGAGCGGTGGTTGCAAGTCAAAGGTCACCAAGACGAACAGATGGACGGATTGTCGCTAAGCACCACAGAAGTACAGCCCCAAGATGTGCCACAGACCCGGCTCAGCACCTCAGCAGAAACTGTACATCATGAACTTTACAGAGCTGTGAATTATGGTAGAACTGATGGTTGGAAACTGAGAACCATGACTTGGTCTAAGGAGTGCAATTCTGGAGCCCTGATCAAAAAAAGTAATATGGTCTGAGTTATATTTTACCCTTTATCCTACATGTGAATAGGTTCACATTTAGAAGAGTCCAAAGGAAGCTTTCAGCCTACGATGTCTATGGCCAGCTGTTAAAAAGAGAAATGTATGGGCAGCCATCTTGGGGGCGTCATTACATCTGTAATTGCTCTGCAGGGTCATACTAACAGCCGATATGAAGCCGTTTTATGGGACTGAGATTACCGTATGCTACCAAAACTGTTCCCTCGGGATCTTGCTCCACTCCATTCTGATAAGTCTCCCACACAGTCCTCTAAGCAAGCTTCAGAGTGGTTTCCTGAACACCAGGCTGAGGTCAAACACTTTCCGTGGCCTCCCTAATCACCGGATCTAAAAATCTCTGCACATTTATGGGCAATTCCACAGCACGCAGTGTGAAGTAGATTTCTGCCTCCTTCATTTTTCAAAGAAATGGGACCTTTTCTTTTTCTTCTTGAAACGTGGATCGATATCCTGCTACACACAGTTTACGACTGTATGACCTCATTTCCAGAAGGATTGAAATTGTTCCTACTCCATATTAGCTACAGTATACAATAATAATATATTATTAGGTGTTTCCATTATTTTGACTATCACTTCTGCGCATATGACGACGAGACAAAACAGTATGACCATCCCCGTGCAAAGTGAATATCATTGCCTATCTTGTAAAAATGGCGCGTCAAGGTTTAAGATATATTACTGTAAATAGTAAGACAACAATCGGTAATCGTAGTCGACATGTTGAATACCTAAGAAATGGGCAGGAGACCTGAGTGAGTTCGACAAGGGCCAAATCATTACGATCAGAAAACTGGGTCAGAGCATCTGCGAAATGGCAGGGCTTGTGGGATGCTCACAATCAGCCAATGTGGAAACCTACTGGGAGCGGTCTGAGGTGGGAAAAACCACAAACTGCCAACTAGGTGTTGGGCGGCCTGAACTTGTCAGTGCAGGATGTGAGACGGCCTGACACAGTTGTCTGGCCTTAATGACTTGGCCCTTGTCAAATTCACTCCGGTCTTCACTCCCATCCATTTGTTTTGTGGTCACCACCTTCCGGATGTTGGTTTACCTTCTAATATATCATATCTGATCAGACCAGGTATTAAAAATCCAGTCTTTACTTTACTCTTTATTTGGCACAAACTAGGCACCTTTAAACTGACAGAATATACCAATATGGTTTGATTAAGCAACTAAACACTCTCTGGAAATGTGAATTATCATCCATCCATCTTTGAAAAGGAAATTTACTGTAAATATATACTTTTTAAACTATCAGAATAATTGAACAGACATATAAATAATCACCTGAAATGAAAAAATTAAAATGAATTAGGTGGGAAAACTTTTGATGATCATCATCGCTCAACTGATCATTAGAGTTGGGTTATGGGGAATAGATTCACTTAGGCAGACCTTGAGATCAAAAAATGGCAGGCAGCACAGTTACCTTATAAAGACAAATGACAGTCACAGTGCCTGACAAGCTGGTCGATATTTCATATACACCTTTAATCACATTACACAGGGAGCAGAACTAAGATGAGCAGATTTGGTCTGTCACCCTCAACGTACAGCATTGCTACCATTGAAAACCTCCGACTCTGAGAATTTCAGCTTTGATTAATTCTCTCGCAAGATGTCAATATGGAGGGCAGGACCGCAATACCTAGGAAGAACACATCTGAACATGGCAGGGTATAAAGTCATACCCATTTGTGTGTTTGCTTTTGAATAACTCTGATATAACCCTTTGTTTAAAAAACACAGACATAATTCAGTGCCCGGTTTCCCATAACCTTCTTAATGCTACGTCGTTTTTAAGTTCTACCTTAAGTTGTCTCTTAATGCTTTGTGTTTCCCGACACATTCTTAGTTAAGTATATCTTCCGTAAGATATTCTTTTTGTTAGTCTGAGCCTCTCTTGGCTGTCTCTTACCGCTGTTGTCTGCTCATAAAATAAGACTGACATCGTTATGGGTAGTTTCATAACCAAACATCATTTAGCTAAAAAAAAAAAACTGGTCCATATGATAAAATTAAGATAAAAATCTTCGCTAGGTTTTCTCCTGAATGAGCAGTGAATTGGCCCCAGTAAAGCGCGAATTCATAATGAAAGATAAGAGACACGGTGCCGATTATGTAATTATTTATTAATTGGGAAGGAAGGGAAGGGGGTGCAGCTGATATTGGGGTGAATGTATTGCCCCTATTTCCGACGCCCCTGGGTGCACACACCTCTCTAAATGTACTAAAGTCACTGTATATAAAAACTTTGGTTCATGAGGTTGACAAGAATCAACACTACAAGTTCATTTCCACGTAAATCTAATACATTTCCCCCAAAAAGCACCCTGGAATAGTCCTTAGGAGTCAATACTGAAGGTAGTCCTTGGGAGTCAATACTGAAGGTAGTCCTTAGGAGTCAATACTGAAGGTAGTCCTTAGGAGTCAATACTGAAGGTAGTCCTTGGGAGTCAATACTGAAGGTAGTCCTTGGGAGTCAATACTGAAGGTAGTCCTTAGGAGTCAATACTGAAGGTAATGCTTAGGAGTCAATACTGAAGCACATCGCACATTATTTTAAGTGAAGACCGTAATGCAACTTTTCTTTTAGCTATTGTGCCATTGCGCCTCCTGATATCAGTGACATGCGCACATACTGGTGCATGCAGGTATTTCATATGATAAATAAAAATAAAATGGTGATACGACAATCTGGGAGGCAGGTTCATGCACATAAACGAAAATTAAATATATGATTACTGTAGATGATTGTAGATGATGAGTTGTTAATTTTTAATTTTATTTTTAGGTTTTCCCCAGTTCTGATTAATGCAATATTTTGAAGGAGTCCCGCAGTGTTATATTTATAAAGATCAGCACTTTCTCTCATGCGGCGGTCAAACGATTTCTGCATGGAGGGAGTGATCAATTGTTGAGCCATCAGTGTCAGCTTCCGGCGCATATATCGGTTGCACTTAAGAAGCTCTCCCTTAAGTATTCTCTTAAGAGATTGTTCGGGACATACTTAGGAAAACAAATACCTTTTGTAAGATATATCTTTTGAGTCTAACCGTTATCGGGAAACCCAGTTCACCAGTTTGCATAAAACCATTTCCTGATTGTTCATCATTACATCCTTAATGATGCTGATGTTGGTGCAGCTAGAGATTTCAGACCCCATAAAAGTGTCCCTTGGAATCAATCTAACTCCCTGCAGCCCCCCCCCCCCCCCACCCCCCATATAAATATATATATAGGACGAATAGCAGCAAGAGTAGAAGCAGTATCTTTGATTTGAACAGAGACGAGGCAGACGGCGACTAGGTGCCTCAACACTGATAAATCTTGAATGAACTCCCTTCCCACCCAAACGGATATCTTCAGGGTCTTTCCGTCTTTGTGCGTCTTCAGATCCATCTCCTAGTGATTCAACAGGAATGAGCTGTTCATTCCCATGGATCTTAATTCCCGAGTCCCCACTACCACCCACGCACTTGCATTTGCGTCCCCCTCCCCCCGCACCCCCCCATGGTCCGCATCGGAAACAAGTCGTCGAAGGTAAATTAGACATGCCTGCCCTGCAATCCACGACATTTCTCTTCTACCCCCCGCCTTCTCTGCCAATACTTTCGGAGAGCCAATCCCTCGTTAAACCCTCTATATCCCCCTCCTACCTCGTTGTTTTCTGATTCGGGAAATAAATAAGATCGGAAGCTTTCCGCGATATTCCATATAAAATGCGACAATCTGCAGGAATGCTGACAGCCAATTGCATGTGTGGCCAGTGTCTAATCTGTCACTTGTTATGGTCAGCTAAGAACTGTGTAATTGCCACTTCCTAACAGGGCGGACTTACCCCCGCGGCTCATGTAAACAAGCTGTCTCTCTTTCCCATTTTCCATATGCTGTTCTCAATAAACGAATAAACAGACTCTGCCCCCAGTGTTTACCTCCCCTGCGATAAGCCTGCTATGAGTTATTACTGAACACGGGCCGGCATAATTTTGTTTTATATGCATTCAACAGATTTTATGTGCAATATAATAAAATATGGTTTCAGACTTTCTTTTCGACTTAAATGTCAAATTACCTTTGATTCCCATTAAAATGTCAAAACCAGACCGAATTAAAGATTATTTGCTGGCACCCCTCAAGAGAAATTAATTTTATCATTGTTATCAGCTATAGGTTGATTTGTTTTAGAAAAGGCATCTTCCTGGCTTAAGTTCCCATGTATGAAAAATAAAAATGCCATCATATTAGGGTTAATACATATAACAAAAGAATTGTTGCACATAGAGACAGGGCTGCTCTAAAAGTATGCGTTCTGTATAATATTTCAGTAAAAATTATCATTTGCATATGCTTGTCATGCTTTATCGCATTTAATTCCTGAAAAACAACGTACAATAAGCCGACTTCATCACCTTTCGTTGAGTTACGGATGGGGAGGCTAGCTCCCGCTGTATCAGGGGCTGTTTAAAATTTAATCCAATGCATTTTTAAATAAGCAGGGGACTCGTGAAAAGTGAAAATCACTGAGAATAAAACAGCATGGAGCGTGTACATGCTAATTAGGTTTATGCCTGTATTGATTCTTTCGCCGAAAGCTCAAAGGGGCGCTAACAGAGGGGTAAGATCTTCCGAAAGCCCAGACTTGTGCATCGCATTCATGTTTTCGCTTTGCATGCAGCCGATCCTTTTTTTCACACCACGGATGTACTTTTTCATCAGAGCACGATGTGACACAATAAAAAAGTCAAGTTGCGCTGGGTCTTTTATAGCTGCTCGCTGATGATGCTGCGTTTTTTTTTTTTTTTTTTATATATTTTGCCTTTTTATTATGGGAAACCCAGCTCTGCCGAGTACAAAGTTAGTCAGCGAGCTTCTGCGCTTCAGCGGGCCGCATCGCCCCCGTCATATAAACACGCTTCAGCAAACAATGGAGAGTTTCCGAAAACGTGTCCATCGCAGGATATTGAGAAAGTGAGAGAACAGACACGTAGCTTGATGGAATCAGCATGTCGTTCGGTATTCAGACCTGCCTCTGAAGTTATCTATCGGACTGATAATTTTAAAGCAATTAAACCAGAAAAGAATCGACATCGGTGGGTGACGTACGTGAATTGGCTTAAGCATGTAGTATTTGTTTACACAAATGTATGATTCTTTCAATCCTCCCAGCCATTAAACCAGTGTTTGCATCTTATGGTACATTATATAGGTATAATATTAAAAATGGTACACATCCATCCATCCATCCATCCATC
>JAODKE010000099.1:547914-591670 GCA_026779605.1 Mormyrus hasselquistii
TTGTCACACTGCACACTTTCATTCTGCTATTGGTCCATTGGCTTGTCACACTGCACACTTTCATTCTGCTATTGGTCCATTGTCACACTGCACACTTTCATTCTGCTATTGGTCCATTGGCTTGTCACACTGCACACTTTCATTCTGCTATTGGTCCATTGTCACACTGCACATTTTCATTCTGCTATTGGTCCATTGGCTTGTCACACTGCATTGCTCCTAACCTTCCGTTACTCTTTCTGTGATTCCTTCTGTGCCTTTTCTGCTGCTATCCCTAGGATGCCTAAGCACACTGTATATTTTTTTAAATTTGAACATCATTCATAATTTTATGCTTCACATGGATCATATTGAGCGAAGCATTCCGAAACATGTTACTCACCTGCAAAATAACCCGTCTGTAGGCAAGTAATCAAAGTAATTCGGTTAACATCAGTATGATCAGAGGCGTAAACTGACATTCATTTTGGCAAGACCCTGTTCAAATTCCCTGCACGGCATGTAAAAAGTCAATCAAAATTAAACCAACAAAATGTCATTTTTATTTGAAGTTTTTTACTCTCTTCATTTCAAAGGGTTTATAGACTGTGTTGAAATATATAAATATCCAGATTCCCATCACTAATTAATCCAAACTCTTTGGGACTGAAGACTAATTAAAACTTACAACGGGGGCAGTAGCTGAAAGTCGTTATTGAGTCATGGATTTTTTTCAACTTTTCTAATTTTTGCTTTGGCCGACGATTTCAATATAATGTTTCTGCAGCATGATGCTCGACTCACGATGTAATCATAGTGTAGATTTTATACTTATTTAGCAGATGCTTTCATCAAAGGAAATGTACATTTTGTGAGAAAGCCGGGTCAGCCAGTCCCTGGATCAATTGGAGGTTAAGGACCTCGCTCAAGAATTTGATGGTGACTGTTGGTAACCTTCTGATCTCGGGCACAGTGTCCTAACCTAGTGACCCACACCCCTATCTGACAACACATGCATGCAGATTTGTAGCTTTTTATTTTAGGGGACAGGATATGTTGAATTTTGTCTGCGAATTCTGCTGATATCGAGGAAAGTCTTCAGCTTTCACTAACATTAGAAGATGCGTTTATCTATTTTACATCTGCAATCTACAATCTAGAGCACTGGATGCCGTGAGCTGAAAACCTGGGGAATTAAACGGCAAGTCACAAACTCAGTATTAAAGTTGTCCCATGGATTCCGTCAGCTCCTCGAGCTCCGAGCAACATCAAGAGACCAACGGACCCGATGGCAAATGTATGTTATGGGAGAGGTGCCGTAACTTGACGAATATAACGGAGCAGAGATGTCGTGTACCATGATGAGACCCACCTTGGTGTAAATGACTTGTCAGCCCCTGCGGACGTGACAAAGAGAGGCCTCTGGAACAGCTACAGGAAGTGAAGAGGGAAGCAGTGGTTTGTATAATCTGGGATACTTTCCTGACTGTCTGCACCCCTCAGTGTGAGGTATGTGCACCCACACAATCTTACTATATTAGTAACTTCTATATACAGGGGCAGGTTTGTTATTTCTGGGGCAAAAACAAAACATCACTATGGAGTGTTGTGTTTGTTTGTGACCTGCAGGGGCCCCCCAAACCCCAGGGCCCCTGCCCCAATGGGCGGTTTTATTGGCGGCAAACACCACCTCTGTTTATTCCTGGACTTACTTGAGCTTCAAGTTCCCATTCGAAAGGAATTGCTCACCGTGGATGTAGACGTACGATGCATATTAATTATGTAAACCATCCCTGACTATGATCCGTTGTAAGCTCAGGACAGAGATGTGTCAGAAATACTCGCAGAAAAGGATGGCTTGGTGGGCAGCACTGTGACCTCGCACCTCTCGAAGAGTCATCATCGCTGTATTCTTGACAAGCATCAGCTCAAAGTAAGTATTAGGCATGTTAAAAAAGGGGCATCCCACTACTGATCGTACCTTCTGAAAATTATAACTCTTAAAACGGCCAAACAACTTTCACGAACATGTCTAAACATCGTCTTGTTTAAATCTTGACAGTCACATGGCACTAAGCAAACGCAAACCGATTTCCAAAAGTTTTACTCACACCGATAAACAAACTCAAATTTTAGACAGTCGCACTGGCAGACAAACTAACATGGCATTTCCCTTGGCATATTAGACATGTTGGACACTTCTCTCCGCCGTGAAACACGGCATTTTGAAAGCTCTACCCCTTCGCAACAATCAATATAAATCTCGGCTGGATCAATCGCTCCCCTTTCTCAGCACCTCCGGTTACCCAGTCCCGAAAGCAGCAAATAAAAGTATAAAAATGTTTTTTATTTATACTTAAATGTATTAATGTATTTTTTTCTGGCATTTCTACATTTCTACATTTCTACATCTGGCATTTTTCTACATTTCTGGCACCGTGTCCTAAGTTATATAAGTCATTCTTGATGTGCCCCCCCCCGCCACACTGGGTGGTCACTATCCCCCCCCGCAAGAGTGATCAGTGCCACGAAGCCGCTGTGCATACTTGTGTAATATGCTGAGGCGTGTGTTTTGTCACTGTACTCATCTTTTCCTGGGATGTACATTAATTCCCATTTTAAGGAACTGCAGGTTACTGGGGTGGCCAGGAGGTTTGTCCAGAAGGGAGGGCTGGTGGCCCCCGTCTTACAAGGTGGGTAACTGGAAAGCCCGGCCCTTGAGTGAAAGCTGTATGGACCGACCAGCATGCGGGCTCGTTTCGTTCGGAAGGCCGATAGCAAGCAGTCGAATGCTGTGAATCATGTGTGCACACAGTGTGCTTGCTGAAATCCGTGGGTCAAACCTGGTGATGTCACAGATGCCGTATTTACAGGGCTAGCTTTTTCAGTTTTTGAGCATTTTAGCTTGTTAACCCCCAGCTCCCTGGGCGCCCCAACAGGTGGCTGCCCTTCGCGGACAGCTTACTCTACAAAGAGCAAGTTGAGGGAGGCGTAAAGAGAGAATTTCCCCTTGGGGATCAATAAAGTATTGATTATTATTATTATTATTATTGTTGTTGTCTAAAGGCTTATGACGGATATTGATCTCTGGACCCGTATATAGATATGAATGCTGAGATCAGCATATTTTGTGTGGCGAGTGCTACGAAATTCATGTAAACGAACAGGACATGCACAGTCTGACTTACGGCTATATTGAAATGCTAGCAAATTGTTTCCGTAAAATGGTTTTTATGTGTGGGTAATGTTTTTAATGGTTGGAAATTTTTGAAGTCTGGAAACCATCAATATATGCCGCACATGGGTCGATCAGCGGATGGGGCAGGGAAAGAGACCACCTCGATAGGATGCAAAAATATGCGTATAAATAATAAATCGTTTTTAGTGGGTGGTGGTGTGTGGCTCAGTGGGTTAGGGGTCTGTGCTTATGATCAGAAGATTGTTTGTCCAAATCCCAAGGCAGGCAGACTGATGCTGGGCAAGATCGTTAACCCTAAATGCCCCAGGGGGGCTGAACACTGTATGTGTGTCTCATGGACAGCATGATGGGAAATGTGAAAAGACAGGGGATGGAAGAAGTGTCGCTTTTTTATTCTGTGTAGTGGACCTTCATGGAGCAGATGAGACCAGCCACCTTCTGAGTCACTGTCTCTGAACCTAGAGAGACAGACAGCAGATGAGCCAGAAGGTCACCATCAATATGAAGGACAGGGGATGTGTCAGCGTTCAGTCACCCAGCTCTTAGATGGCTGTGTCACCTGGGGGGGGGGGGCATCGAGTCAGCGGTGTGGATGGTCTGGAATGTTACCTGTGGTGATCGTGTTCCATAGACTGAGATCTGATTGATGACCTACAATGGCTTCTGCGTTTGTGTATACTTTGTTATATTTTCAGGTTTAATCACAGCTTAGTTACACACGGGTCCCGAGACCCAAACGACGGCAGCAGAGGAGCCCTTGTGGACCTTCACCTCGCTCAGCAGTGGGAAATTGGGCATTAGCAGTCATCTCACCCGAGCTTCTCAATTACTCATTTTCCCAGTGGATCGATGAGCCTGTTTTCGAGGCCCCTCACCCACGCCAAACAAACAGCCCGGCGTTCCTAACACGAGCCCAGCCCATGATTAAACCAACCCACAAAAAAAGAAGTTTTTCAAAACAAACACACACGGTTTGCCTTCAACCCCTGATCCACTAATACGAATGCAAACCCGAAAAAACTAGCAAAAACATATAATTATGATTCCTTTTCTGCTAATGTCTAGCAGGTGCTGCTTAATTGATACTAAGCTTCCATTAAATCAGAAAAAAACAAACAAAAAAGGGTGAAGAGAGGAAACCAAAGTCAGTCAGGAAGCACTTGTGCTGAATGTTTATCAGTCTCTGAGGTAGACTGCAGTGCCACACTAATTTGAGCACATTTTTAGATGAAACAGAAGCTGTTCTTAGGCTGAATTCAAAATAGTTTGGAGGAACTTATATGGGCCAACAAAACCTGCTTTGTTTTTTTTGTCTCCCAAAAGCTACATGTAATAATTCTTTATTGTTGTTTTTCCCACGGAGAGGAGTCTCTTCCAGGTGTTGTTCTATGTCCAAATCAGCATTTCTTAAAAATCCATGAATTTAGCACCTGCGTTGGGCTGCTGCCCCGTCCAGGGTCGTTCCCTGACTAGTACCCGTTGACTCAGGGACAGGCTCCCAACCCTGTGACCTTGATTAAGACAAGCAGTCACAGAAAATGGGTGGATGGGTGGCTGAGTTTATCTAAGGCTTGTCTTCAAGAACCAACAACCCAATAGCACAGTGTTTGGATAACCGTACAGAGGATGGAGGGCTGGTTGTAAGATAAGATAAAATAAGCTAAGACAGTCCTTCATGTGTACATTTGATGTATATTCACAATACGGGTGTCTTTAGAAGAGGTGATGTGGCGCAGCTGCAGAGCAGTGGGAAAAACAGTCAAAGGTCAAGTCAAAGTGCCTTTCTTGTTGTCTCAAGCTATATGGCACTGAGATTAAGTTTCAATCATGTGGGTCACAGTGCAAAAACACAATAACAAACAGAATAAATAGGTTCATTTAAATCAGAGCTAGATAAGATTTTAAGAACTCTGAGCTATTAGTTAAGTTCTCCCCAAGTGAGCTTGATGGGCCGAATGGCCCCCTCTTGTTTGTATACAGTAGTTCTTATGTTCTTATGTAGAATATAAATATGTAACGCAGTTGTACGAAATGATGTGGTTCTTTGATGCACCGGCTGAAAAGGGGCAAATGAGGGGCCTTGACTAACCATGTCAACCATGTGTAGTTGTCCCGGCAACTACACAACTGTATAAAATAGTAGGCAGGTCTTTGACAACTCAAGTGGTCCAGGTACCTCGGACCATGTGACTCTGCAAACATGGGCAACGGAACTGAAAGAAGTAGAATGAACTAGACTGGGGGAGGTCTGTGTATGTGTGTGTGTGTGTGTGTGAGAACTGCCTGGAGAAAAGGCTGCTTCAAAGCCTCAGCTCTGCATCTCGGGGGGGGTGGGACTGTGTATAGGTGTTGAGGGGACGCTCTTCATTGTCCGTTATGGAGAGCAGGCTGCACCGTTCTCTCCCCTGCTGCCTCAGCTGTGCTCCTCCACGTTCCTTAGACGTCCTTTTACATTAAACCTATTAGCATTGACAATTCAGAGTTGATTAATTCAGCATGGATTGGATACACCATGATCGATTTGTTTTACTGATGCTGTTTCCCGGATTAGCATATCCTAAGACACTTAAATGTATTGTCCTTTCATCTAAAGTCGGAAAACTAACTTTAAAGAAGGGACTCATCCGTGCATTATCTCCAAAGAAAAAGCCTGTACTGTACATAGATGAATACAGTAGGTTAGGGTTGCATTATCATTGATGTTGCAATAAACATGAGCTTGGGATCCACATTTCAGCCTCAGCTGGGGGGGGGGAGGGGGGACACGAACATCCCCCATTCTGGCTCAGAATCTGGATCCTGGCGATGGTTTTCTTTTTAAACCCTGGGTGCTGCTCTGAAGCAAACCGGGGTAAATCCCTGGCGCCCGGTGAGTGGCCCAGTGGGCAAAGCCTCTGTGTTGCCGATGGGATGGTTGCCAGATTGAGCCCAGCTTTGGCAGAATAGCCACATAGCTGTAAGTCCCTTAGCGAGGGGCCCCCAGCTCCATAGGCACCACTGCAGGTGGCTGCCCTTCGCTGCCAAGCTCGCTCGCACCCGCGTGTGCGTCTGTGTGTCATGGAGTGCAAGATGGGGCAGACAGAAAGGGAATTTCCTCATGGGGATCGATGAAGCGTGATAATAATTATTATTATTATTACAGGACAGAACCCGTGGGGCTCTAGGACCCTGGAACCTCATTCCATAACCTTCTATTCCACTTCCCCACTTATTCATTCACTCAAAACGCGTAATTATTACGACACAATTATTAAATACAGTGATGAATTATCCATCCGTCCATCTTATCCGTCGTAGGGTCATGTATGCAATGAATTATTGTCATATATTTGCCGTGCCGTTAAGATTACTGCAGAGGTATCACTGCTGCGTTGTTTTGTCCGTCGCTTACGCGATAGCAAATTCAGCCGTCTCGGGGCTTGCGTATTCTGCTGTAGGTCTTTCTGTCGGATATCTTGCTCGAGGGGGCGGCATCAGTCTGACGCCCGAGGGCCAAATGAATATTGCAAGGGTCTGTCGATGCTATCAGTCGCAATTAAATCCTGCACGTCCTCCTGGGACTTAATTTAAAGAGAGAACGTGCACGTCATGTGAGCTGGGGGATAAGATTAAAAAGATAATGGATAGAAAGCCACACAGGTAGTTAGTAGCTATTAATGGGATTAACACTGGGTGTTGAGTATGGTGTTGAGTATGGTGTTGAGTATGGTCGGGAAGGGTGGTAAGGAAAAATATAAGAATTCACACTGATTTGCCCCAGCTGACTTTGCCCCGCCCCTCTTACCACTGAAGGGGAGACTCCGCCCATCAACTACCCTGTCATTCGCCACACAGCCTGTATCAGATGGTCTCATTGGTCATAAACGCCAGTATTCAGTCATATGACCAGAGACGTTGTAAACATGTTCCTAACTTCCCCAGAGAAGTGCTGTCTTAATAAAAAGGCGGGAAATGCGCTGGGGTGGTGTTAGGGATTTAATCTCTCTGATTAATCTAATATTGGAAAAAGGAGAAGCTTTCTCTGTTGACGTGTGGTGCCATGAGGCGTCCAGGCCAAGGTAGGTGGACGACCCCTCGGGGCTAAAGGTTTGAGTGGCTGGCGCCTTTGTGGCCCCTTCCACTAGTTACCCCCAAATCTTACGCGTCATGCATCCAACTTACAGAGTACAGTGAGGTCAGTCCCACGCCTTCACTAATAGTGGCCAATGGTGGCTTAATGGTTAGGGAAACGCACTTGTAATTGAAAGGTTGCTGGTTTTAATCCCTGACCAGCAAGGCACCACTCAGGAACCCTGAGCAAGGTACCGCCCCCGAGCTGAATTAGCTGCCCCCTGCCATGTCACGATGTCACATATTCTTGATGGATCAGCAGTGGACAATTTACGTGATGTAGTAACATGTGCCCCTTGTGTTCAAATAACTACCATCTGTCTTCTGACTGCTTATTGGGTTTGGGTCCACGAAGGGGGGGTAACTGAAAACCCTCCCAAGGCACAAGGCAAGGAGAATACCCTGAGTGGGGGTTCAACACAAGATTCACATTCACACTCAAACACTCAAGCAGATAATTGCACAGCATTACAGAAATGCCATTTCCCCCGAACTGCATGTGGGAGGAAGCTGGAAGAGCTGGAGATGCCACACGCATCACAGGGAACGTGGAAATCTCACACGCAGATAATAGCTGCGTTGCCATGAAAGTTCACGCAAATTATGAGCAAGTCAACAAAGACGAATTGCAAATCGAGTGTGTTTCTATTAATGGATGCCATGCAAATGATACTTGTCATTGTCCCATGAGATTAAAGTGCAGACCTCATGTTTTAGCACGGATGCGGACTTTTCACGAGTTAGTAGCTCTAGAAGATCTCACTCTTATTATGTCCTACGTATCACTTAAGGCACAAATAGTTTCCATTGCAGTTTTTTAAATTACTTCTTTTCCGACCTGCCACAGAAACTGTCTCAACAAAGCTTAAAAACTTTTTTTCTAAATGTTTGAGCGTTCTTCTTTCCTCGACAGTTCTGTGTTCCCGTTAATAATTATTTATTTTCACACCTTCAAAATCGAGTGTGCAAAATCTAGGTGACTAGAAACACCACAAATTTCTGCGTCCTCTCTGTGCCGCCTTCAAATAGATACTAATCCACAGAATTCTCTGCTTGTATTGATTTCTGATGTATTCTTTGATTAATACACCACTAGAAATATATGTTCTAAATCTGAACTACCCCTCAAAGATCGTGCATGAAAAAACTTCAGCGGGAACACGCTGATCCGAGATCTGTTTTGGGGTGAGCGATAACAATATCAGACCTACGGGTTCCGGAATGTTCAGATGTGGTGTGACTTAATAAACAGGCAGTCCGTACCATGGCACGGTGATATTCCTGTCTTTGGAGAGAACTTAGCACAGATCGGATGACACGTAAAAGGACGTTCAGAAGCGCGACCTGTGAGTGAAGGCAAAACAGATCAAAGGCCACCACTATTTTATTTTATTTTATTTTATTGTTCTCCAGTACATCTCACTTAGGCTGACAGGCCACATCTGCTGACCTCTCATCTGAACAGGGGCAATTTTAGCATTTTTTTATAATGATGTGCATAAAAAGTGCCATAATTTAAACAATTGGGCCAACCTTGTCATTAACCAATGATATGTTTTGAATCGGTGAAGTGATAGGGCAGGGGCACTCCAGCAGCCAATCAGCTTTCAGCTGAGGCCAGTACCACTATGGTCCTGCCCCTCTATACTCCCCTGCACTTGAACCTGTGACTGTGAAATTTAAAGACCTTAAAGTCATATGATAACTGAATATTGAATATCGGCTGCCAGGATTTAAAAATGAATGTTGACTGAATAGAGATGACCCTTAAGCCAATAATGTTGTGTGTGTTTCTGAGTGGGCATTAGGTTTATATTTCATTGTAGGAACCAAATGCAATAAAACCCTGTTTCAGTAGGAGGAGGAAAGGAGGATGCACTGATTACAGCATGTTGCTGCACCCACCACACGACAAACCACCTCAGGGATGAGTCCAGCCATGTGGCAGGTGTTACCTCTGCGCCACATCAGTCCAACAGGACCAGTGTGAGTTCTTTTCAATCCTGCCACTAAATTTCCCTGTAGGTTGGAGGACCTACTAGCAGGGCTGGATGTAGATCAATGTCAACCTTCTAGTTGCCGGCACAGATCCCTAACCTCAGAAACACCACTCCACCTGCATCGATCTGTGAATGCAATCAAAAAAGTAAAAATGTAATTTGTTCATAATTTGCTTGGTTAAGGTTAGGGCTGGGTAGGGGTTAAGGTAGTTATGTTGGGATTAGGGTTTTCCCCATAGAAATGAATGAGTCCCCACAAAGATATAATTAAAAACGTGTGTGTGTGTGTATTTGTGTGTGTGAGTGTGTGTTGTTTCTTTTGCTCTTTAACTTAGATAAATAACAATGCGTTCTAGTAGAACTTTTTGACAAAATAGTTTCCTGGTTTTGAGAAAGGGCCCAGGCTTCTTCTCTGTGGGTCGTTACCCCTGAGAAGGTATGACTGACGTGGCTGCTGACTCATTGAAGTTCTCCGAATGTCCTTTGAACGGCGGTGGAGACACAGGCGGGGAAAACG
The DNA here is from genome assembly GCA_026779605.1 of Mormyrus hasselquistii. Taxonomy (NCBI): domain Eukaryota; kingdom Metazoa; phylum Chordata; class Actinopteri; order Osteoglossiformes; family Mormyridae; genus Mormyrus; species Mormyrus hasselquistii. The sequence continues at coordinate 557,720 of JAODKE010000099.1, forward strand.
GAAGAAAAACGGAACAGGCATATAAAAGACGGCTCAAAGTGACACGTTATGCTCGCAAGGCCCCGACCGCAGCCTGGGGGGGCCACACTGAAAAGGCTGTTGACTCTTAGTGCGAAGGCGGACTCCATTACAAGTCAAACCAATTGGTTTAGAGACCCTTTGAACAAGCTGTTCTTTTTTTCAACAAACCCCACGACGCCCCATGTACTTTTGGCTTAATAACTTCAAAGAATTATGTCCGTGACTTCATTCTCTGCCTTTCTTCAAATATATGTACAAAAATGCCTAATTAAATAACCATTGCACCAGTAAGATGTCAAAAGGTATAAAAAATGACTGAAATGGTAAACTGTGGGATCTGAAAGTGGACCATTGCGTATCACGGCTAAGTACATGATCACTGGCATCAAGAACGGATGACTTATATTCTGCTGTATATAATATAATATTATATATATATATATATATATATATATATATTATAGGAACCAGGCTCTTGTGTAGATCGTTAAAAAATATGGCATAAAAATTATTTTGACACACATTTTTGAGGTCAAATTAAAAAGTGCCTCACTAATTTAACCTGCTTTAAATAATCAAGGTTCTTCGGACTTTGTATGGACCTAAATGTAATTCGCTCAGATGCTTACGATTGGCTACGCTTCAGGGGAAAGAAAAACAAAAACGAATCAGCTGTGTTTTAACCGGAGATTATGAAATCGTGTGGTTTGTTTTAAGGAAAACTAATTAAAGAAATGAAAAAGCAGGTCGAAGTTGGCCGTTGACCATCAGGTTATTATATGTAATTGTGTAATATAATTATGTAATTATACAGCCTGTGCTGAGGTGGAATGAGCAAGTTAAGAATCCATACAAATATGGAAATCTGCATTCTAGAACATTAAGTTGATGCTAATAATTGCAAGCAGGGTATTAAAGTAGAGCATATATCTATTGTGAAATAACTACTGCTCACACTAGCAGGGATTTGAATCACGCCTTGTCTTTGTGTGTGTGTGTGTGTGTGTGTGTGTGTGTGTGCAGGTTTACCTATCCTTATGGGAACACGATATCCCCATAATGTGATAAATTCTCTCTTATAAACTCTGTTTTATAAAAATTGGTGACTGCTTTGAAAAAAATAAAAATTAACTAAAACTAACATTTTTTTTCAATATATTTTTATTTTTTTTGTATTTTGCTAGGTTACTTATGGTTATGGTTAGGGCTGGGTGGGGGTTAAGGTTGTCATAGTTAGCATTAGCATTTTTCCCATAGAAGTCAATGAGCGAGCCCCATAAGGATAGGTATACCCGACATGTGCGTGCGTTTGTGCATGTGTGTGTGCACGTGTGTGTGCACGTGTGTGAGACACAGGTTTCCTCTGGACATTCTTGTCTCCTCATACAGTCCAGAGGCAATTAGTTAATTGGTTAATTAACAAGACAGGTGTTATGACCTGTCCTGTCCATCCCCCAGTATGACCAGCAGGGGTCGCTGCTGATCCTCCAGAATCCTCCTGTTTTCTTCCTAGTTGTGTCCCGTTCATAAGTCCCTATCCTAACGTGGCAAATGTCAACAGCTGAATTGTATCATTCCCTCATTAATCCCATATATACATGCTTCCCAGTCCTGTGTGCCCCAGTCCAGTCATTAACGCCAGTCTTCTTGCTGCTTGTCGCTTATGTCTTCCCCTTTTGTTCTCCTGACACCTACCCTTGAGTCCTTTGCTCCTCATGTCATGACACCTGGGACAGCGTGCTTGCATGTGCCCTGTGATGGCTACGCAATTTAAATATAGATTATTATAATTATTATTATTTGGTTGGCATAAAGTCAATATTGACTTCTGACCCCGGAAAGTGCCGCTCCAGAACCTTCAATCTCCTCTGCCTGGTTCTTCAGGATCCCCAATGGCATGTACAAACCCCCATATCATCACATCTAATAAGAAAACGTTTCCTTTAATTGTTTAAATACGAAGGATTATACAGCCCATTGCCATGGCAGTACACATTATAAATAATCTGCTCCACATAAAGGATTTATTTTTAGAACATTACGCGAAGTGGCATAATCTCCCAGTGCTCAGAGACGCCACCTAGTGGTTGTAGTAGTTTAACAAGGGGAGAAATGCTTTATCACTGTATCGACACAGGAATGTTAAATGTATAGTTTCTGTGCGGTATGTCGTGGGAAAATACAAAATAATAAAATTGCCATTTAGTGCTTATGGAATGTAACATTTATGCCTCAGATTTGACACACAAGTCAACAGCATTGGGTACGTTTTACCGGACCTCGACGCACACCATTTGGACTGTGGCACTGTGCAATTTCTTTCCTCTTTTTCCAGTACAGTGAGCTGTGTAGTTTTCCTGTGTGCTTTCTTGTAATGGCCAAGCATTACCGTGACACACCTCATACATGCTTATTAAAAGAGAGATGGGTGGAGGAGGGGAGGGGGGGGGTCCGCAATGCGCTGAATAATGGAATCGGCCTGCCCCGGTACCAGGGAGCAGCCACAAGAATGACCCGGTGAAATAAGTGAGTGAGATTCATTTACCGAGAGCGATCAGGAAATCGGCTTCAGTTGCTATTTTCAAGCCCAAGAGCCACAACCCCTGTGTTTATAAACTTATAGGGATGAGATTGTATATCAAAAGTACCTGGGGCCTGTATCACAAGACAGCATGTCTCGCTCGGTCAGACATCGTGTTGTACTTAAGGTACCCCAAGGCTCCGTCGTTCAGAAGTAATCTCATTGGATTTCAGCTATTGGGTTGGACCAAATCTTGAAAATGTGATGTCCAAAAGAAACACAGGATTCCAAAATCGGATTAGATCACGTAATCCAATCTTGGTTTTGATCGGGGTCAAACGTTCAGTATCTGTTTTGCAAAACTTCTTAGCAGGATTGAGATATCTTTGATCGGAAAACAGGATTACCCTGATCCTGCAGGATGGATTGATTCAGGGTGGATTTCAGGAACAAAGTGTAATAAAATGGATCAAATAGTACAACATTTGTATTGTATAGTATATATACATGTATTTATATTTTACACTTGATTTGTTTCACCATTATAGTGATAAAGTAGATAAGGTAGACATTAGGATACAGATTAAGCCTTTCGGTAAAGTAAAAAAATATATATATATTTGTCCCCATAAATAATCCCCCAGCTGTTAATTTCAAACATTTTTTTGACCTCTCATCCATCATTGTGTATTAATTACAAGAGACGTTCGTCAGTCAAAAATATTTTCGGACACATCCAGAACTTCAAAATGTTGGTCTCTCCCCAAATATGGACAATGTATTTTTAAATAATATATATTTGTCTTTTTTTTGTTGTGGGTCAGGTGAGGGGATCGAAACTGTTGAAAAGAAAATTTAAATAGAAGGGGATGTTTGCATTGCGTTATTGTGCTGTTTTCTGTCTCTTTAAATAAAAACACTTAATGTGACCCCACACTGGCTATTCTACCTGTTATTCTTTACATAGCTTGTAACCTCACTGTGATATATTGTACCATTTAGAACACTGGCAATCTGGATTTGGTAATCCTGAAAAATTTGTATCTGGATCAGGGTAATCCAGTCCAAAGCTGCTCTGAAAAACTGGCGTATGATGATTACCTGATCCTGGATAGCAAAATATAGATTGCCAAATCAGGATTATTCTGATCCAGATTAAACTTTTTTAACATGGGGCCCAGTATACATTGACTTTATCTTTGTTCACCTACATTTAGCCAAGACTACCTTAAATCTATTTATCTAGTTATCTAGTTAAGCAAGAAATCCTGCTTGGGCCTTGGACCACACTTATAATAAAAGAAATTCCTTCATTTGCAGAAGCACACTGAAGCACTTCTTTTTGCCAATCCTGCATTGCTCTCCATAGCTTGGAGGTCACAGCACAGAGTCAGCCAACACGCAGTGCCCCAGGATCTGGGGGTTAAGGGCCTTGCTCAAGGGCCCACGGACATGTGACTGGTCTGCTGAGGTCAGGCTCAAATTGGCAACCTTCCGATCGTAGGCACAGAGACTCAGCCCACTGATCTACTCGCCACCCACTCACCATCTATAGCTGTTATAGAGCTATAGATGGATTAAATACATTCAAAGTGTTCCATTAGACGTTTTGCCTAATGATATAACCTTGACGTGTTACTTGTCTAAGTATGATTTCACGTCTTAATATCACACTTCACTCTTTTGCACATGAAACTTATAGGTGAAGAAACTATAAAAATTAAATGACCCGTTAAAGGCCTAGCCTATACGTTTCATAGAAGTGGAAGAACTAGAGATGTTAGTAACGTCAATGAAATAAATTGGTCAATCAGTGAAGCAAGAGGAAGGGTAGGAGAGCTGTGGCCGGAGTTCAGCCTTCAGCCCTCAAACCCCTCGAAGTTCTTTTGATGTTACTTCTGACTCAGGTGGCCCTTTGATAACATGATGACTTCCTGCAGGGGTCTGCATGCAGTGCTGAGATGATCTGACCCTTTAGCCAGTTCTCCCAGGCGATTACACTGCAGCTGCCACTCACCACTGTCCCCCTGATCTTTGATGCCCTTAAAAGTTCACTGTATTGTTTTGCCGATTTTCAAGGGGGTGGAGGAATGCCAGTCCAGGCACGAGGCAGAGGACACCCTGTATGGGATGGTAGTGCATCATAAGGGAGGTGTGCATCAGGTGTGACTCAGTTACTTTACATCCACTACTGATCTGTAAGTAAATGAGGCTACTTGCTTGGCTGGTTTATTCCAGAGTCTCTCCTTGTACTTCTGCATAAACATCTTTCTTGCCATTGTTTCATTACCATTCCCACTCTCTCTCCTCTGTTGATTTCTCTCACTCTACCTCTCTCTCTGTCATACTCTACCTCTCTCTGTCTCACTCTACCTCTATCTCTCTCACACGTTACCTCTCTCTCACTCTACCTCTATCTCTCTCACACGTTACCTCTCTCTCACTCTACCTCTCTCTCTGTCTCACTCTACCTCTCTCTCTCTCACTCTACCTCTATCTCTCTCACACGTTACCTCTCTCTCACTCTACCTCTATCTCTCTCACACTACCTCTCTCTCTGTCTCACTCTACCTCTCTCTCTCTCACTCTACCTCTATCTCTCTCACACGTTACCTCTCTCTCACTCTACCTCTCTCTCTGTCTCACTCTGCCCCTCTCTCTCACTCTTTCTCATTTTCTTCGGCATCCCTCTCTTTTTCCTTCCCCAAAGTTTTCTTTGGGTTTGACGTGCCTGTTTCCCCCCTTCCCTCGTTTCCCTGACACTTTCTCCACTCCGTCCTCTTGGTATTCTGCGCAGACACTGTGCTCCGGACATGATGGGGGTGTTGGGCCATGCCCCCCCCACCTCCATCACTGATCTTCAGGAGGAGAGAGATAACATTTCTCCCAATGGATACAACATTCATATTTGCTTTCTCCCAGGGGAAAAACAACACTATAGAATGAAGATCCATATCCTGACTCTTGTGGAAAAGAATATGCCCACTGCTCAACCTGAAAAATCCTCACAATTCCTCGGTCCTCCAGTATTAAAGAATCCATATATATATGTCAAGGTTTTGTCATATTTAGGTGTTGTCCATTGCATCTCATTTGGAGTGACAGGCCAGATCTGCTGATCTGACATTTAAGCAGGGGCAATTCTAGCATATTTTACAGTGGAGGGCAAAAAAGGGTCATAATTTATGCAGAGAGACCAAACATTAGCCAATAATATGCATTGGATCTATGATTGACAGCGGAGATGACCAATCAGCCCTTGTTGGCCCACCCCTATATATGCCGCCTGTCAGGTAACCTTTCTTTGTCCAGGAACCTAGACTGGGAGATGCACACCCGCCCCCCGCGTGCACTTCCCGCCCACCCCCACGTATCTCCCCATCAGAGCGACGGTATCAGCATCTCATCCATCAATCCCGTTTCAGGCGAGCACTCGCGTAAACAGCAGAGGCCCCTCGAGAGCCACACCATTAACCGGGCTGGTTTCACAAACAGGAAAGAACGGGAGGGGGTTACGGGGGGGTCTATATACCTTTGGGCTGAGAGGATTCTATTTATTATTGTTTGTGCGACAACTGCACTATATTTCCACACGTAGCCCTGGTTACCAGACGTTTTTTTCTGGCTTCATGCATTCAGTCCCCTTCAGATCAGTTTGATTTGTTTGTATGTTAAGCTCATTCCCACACAAAAGCCCCAATACACATCACTGATTTACATAATAAATGCTAATATACACAGTAAAATAGGAAATAAATGATTGAAGACCTTGGAGAAGAAGAAACTCCAATGGAAGGTATGGGACAAGAGTTCCTGGGGGGTGCGAGGTAAGGCCGTCAACCCCCCAAAACATCTCTAATCTGACAATGTGGAAATATGCGTGTATGTGCTCCTTAGTTGAGTAAGGGTGAGGTCAACCAGTGTTGATCAACTGACCAGCCTGCAGGGTCACCGTATCTTTGGCAGTAGTTACAGGTCACGCGACTCATCTTCAGATGATGTTCACCCTTGACATCCATGAGCAGGTGTGGAGTAACTCATCGTGTGACTCTCCATTGCCAGGAGCTGCACTGTGGAAGGACACGTATCTCTACACCGGGTGAAGTTGGTGATTTCATCTCTACAGCTACCTGGTGATCTAGAAGCCAGTGATGCTCCGTTCATATCTGTTGACTTTGCTTGAGCTAAGGTCAACATCTCCGCTTCATCTCCAGGCGTGAACTCGTGACAAGAAGCAGGCCTCGGGTTTTGAGTCATAGTGAATCAGACAAGTAAACACTGGTCAAGAATGGGCCTGCAATGTGAATCCAGTCCTCCTTTGATGTGCATCCAGTCCTCCTGTATCTGTCCTCGGACACAGTAACACCGGCAGCAGGGTTTCGCATGTGGACCCCAAGATTTGAGGCCCTGCTGCCCATAGACAGTCACTACGCTAAATATAAAATAATCATGTTGCCTATTTAGGAGATGATGAAGCAGCATGTTCTGCTGACCAGCTAGCTAGCTACGATCTTCTGTCTCTCCTCACTGGATATTTATGTAGTTTTTGAAACATTTGATAGGGGGAGCGGCGGGCCCTCAAAGTGTCTTTTTTGAGTGCCCCCCCCCAGAAACAGCCCCTGACTGACAGCATTAGTGCTCATTCACCCACACTGCACCTCATCGACTTTACTTCAGCAGACGGAAGCTTGCCAAGCTGACGCTCATCACGACGACCCTCCAGGAAGATGGGTTGGATCTCCTCCACCCAAATCCCGCTATGGGCAACCCACCACCTGCCCGATATCAACAAACTTGTGGAGCCAGCGGGACGAGGTTTTATTAATTTTATTCAGGGAACGCGAATGTAGAATTCTATCGGCAAATAGGCTCTGTTGAATTTTATTTACAGTATGCGTCGTGTGGAATCGACCAGCACCATGCTTAATGGATTGTTCTGGAACCTCCTTAATAATGCCTCTGGACAGAAGTTTCAAAATCGTAACGTGGTCAAGAAACTTGGGTCGAATAATATCCACAAATTAAGCGAAAGCAGCAAGATCCATCCATCCATCGATCCTTTGATACCTGCTTGTCCTATTCAGGGTCATGGAGGTCTGGAGTCTATGGGGGTAAGGCAGAGAATAACCTAGGGTGGGGTGCCTATTCAGCAGGGGGGCACAGTCACACACACCTTGAACCTTGGTCCCTGAGGTTGGAGGCCAGAATGCCAAACACCGTGTCACCACACCACCCAGAAAGCAGCAGGAATAAATGCTAATATTGTATCAGCAGTATCTCTCACTTGTGCTGGGTTCCTGCACGTATGTCACTTTATTCTTTTAGGTTGTTTCAGCTGAGTGTAAGTGCTTCTCTCTTTCACAACTGGGAATAATGATTGTTATATACAGTACTATGCGGGCTTGTTAATGTGCTGGAGAGGGTGCTGAAGTTAAGCTCTCTGTTATTGCTTTCCGCTGGCAGTTAAGACGTGGAACGGCAATCCCAGAGTGCTTTGCAGGGTACTGTTAGACACATACACCCATGCACCAGAGATATGAGGATGTCTGTGCATGATCCGTCTGACATCCGTGGCCTGTCACGCCAACGTTCCCCGGGCTTGGCGACAGAGGTCTACAGAGTTTTGGTTGCCAGGCAACCCCAGAGTCCTGCGCAAATCACCAAAACAAGTCATGTCAGAAGGTCGACCACGCCCAGCACAATTTTGACGGATCCATGGCACGGGGACCCCTGACAATATGATTTGTTTCATTGCCGAGCATCCCGAATGTGTTTGCAATTCCGATGCCCTTGTATAAGGGCAACTTGGGATGAAGATATGTCCAGAAGCACTAGCTGTATCTTAGAGAAAAACGGTCTCAAGTAACACTGATGATGAAACAGGATATATATTCAGGACAGGCAGTCAGAATTTGCATAGAGAGATAGATGATCATCACAAATGTTACTCTTTCTTTTCCGAGCCCAGACACTTCATTAGACACCTTTGATACTGTAAATTTTCACCCTAGTTAAGCCTCAGATTCGGTGACTTGCAGTGGTTTTACAAGCTTAATAGGGTACCGCTAAAATTGAGCAGTATGCGCTGCTCAAACTGACTCCTTTCTTTACATCCTTCATGCCACGCAAAATCATCTATATTACAGAACATTTATAATACAGGTTTTGAACCAGCAACCTTGTCATCACAGGCACGGTGCTGTAACCTGTCGAGCACATCACTGTAGAAAGCTGGCAAAACTGCAATAGCCTCAAAGACCTGTAGGGGTTGCTAATCCAGTGCGGAAAAACTCTTAGTTAATATAAACCTTCCCTGACCTGGGATCGAGGCAAAGCAAAAGGCTCAGAGTCGCTGCAGATCTCCAGCTGCCAGGGTCTCACACACGTTTTGTCACTCCATAACCCCCGAAACTGTCCCTCTAGTCCGTTCCACATAATTTCAACATCTCCATCTGCCAAACAGGTAAATGTAATATCCATCTTCATAACACCGAATGCCTATCAAAGAGGGATCTAGTGGATGAAAGTCCGTAATGCGATTTGGGGGATGACTAAAGTGAGCTCAAGGTCCCTGTAGAAGAGGCTGAGACAGCAGACAAAGCGGTATTGAGCTGGATGGGTGGCAACATACAGATTACGTCGGATAGAATTTTCTCTGGGACAAATTGCATTAAAGAACAAAAGAAGGAGCAAAGTCTTGGGTTACGTAATTGCGGTGCAGACGGACATTAAATTTATCGTGCTATAAATAGTCTTTCCTAGGAGTCAGAGTTAAGAATAAAAGCTTTAGAGGAAATAGAATTAATATCCTTTGTGGCTGTTTTTCTTAACAAAATTACCGTTGCGCCGCGCTGCAGACCTTCAGAATAAATCAGGCGGAATCCATGACATCAGATAGTTTAGCTTGTGAAATGGGTTTCTGATCTTTTTAATCCTTGCAATATGGCAAAGTTTGATTTCCTGATGTATTTGCGTGTGAGTTTCATTCTTAATGTTTTCAGGCGTCACTATAGTTTCGATTTTGTGTTCGTTTCGGTTTTTTTGTGTGAAAATATAAGAATATATGTCACGGAGTCTACTTTAGTTTGTTATGGAGAATTTTCAGTCATGCTTCATTTTGCCAAAATATATTATCGTTTAGGGCTTTCTTATTTTGTTATGGATTAATCCATGAAATAAATAAATTTAATTTAATTTCTTACAAGCACTGTGTCAGGGGTCACTGTGTATTGACAGCACCCAGGAATCCAGCTTTCTGTACCCAAAATGACATCGATGTTTCTTGTCTATATATATTTTTTCTGTCCAGCTGAAAGGCTTCACTCTCCCCCTCCCACCCCCCGATCAAAGGAGAAAAATTAGCATAAAGCTTCGGCCCGTTGGAGATCGCCCATGTCACACAACTCCATGCACACGTCCCGATTGAGACTACTCTTCAAAAAACCGCTTGGAACGTCATAGTATTGTTTCCATGAATGCAGGCAGGAGGCTTCAAGGCCTGGAGCATCAAGGTTGTGCTTTGCCAGCACCTCAGTCTCCCTGAGAGATTTCCATAGCAACCGCGGGGAGTTCGAGCAAGGACCTGACCTCCACTGAGACGAGAATCCACACCCATGTCGTTCCGGTTATAGGAATCTCGAGAAAGACCAGATGCCTTTATACAATAATAACTATTAATAACATATATTCATTATTCATAAGCACTTATCTGATACTGGGTCACGGGGAGCCTGGAGCCCAACCCAGAAAGCACAGGGCGCGAGGCAGGGGACACCCTGGACTGGATATCAGTCCATTACAGGGCACTAGAGGTAATTTAAGAACACTGATTCGCCTAATGTTTTCAAAGTGTCACAATAGGTTGCGCTATCAAACATGCAGGGTTTGATTCCCAGCTCTGGGTCCTTGTGTGTGGAGTCTGCCTGCCCTCCCTGCGCTGCACACGCTGCCTCAGGCTATTCTGGGAAATTTGGGTATTTTTTCCCACAGTGAATTCAACTTGGGTGAATTGTTATCATTGCTCATAATGCGTGTTGGTGAGTGTGAGTGTCTATGTCCTGTAACGGTCTGGAACGGTCGCACCCCCACAGCCCCCAACGCTGAACTGGGTGGATGGATGAAGATGGATGGATGAAATTCTTACTTAAAAATGGGAAAAGTGAAAATATTCCGATGTTTAAATGTTTATCTTTTGGACTCCTTCAGGACACTGACCTCCAGCAGATCAAAACGTCTGAAATAAGCTCCAGCTACGGGGATGCTGATGTGGGGTTAAATATCCTATCAAGTTAATGTCAGTAATGAGGCATAATAGGCTTTGATGCTCATACTTCTGACTCTGGTTCCATCATTCCTTTTTGAGAGGAGCCCTAGTTGACCTTAATTATCCCCTATCCATGAAAATAGCCTGGATTCTATGGAGTGAAGTCCACGGTGAAGCTGAAGAAAGCTGTCATGGCGTGTGGCTCAGCAGGTTTTAGCCCCTGTGCTTGTGCTCCAAAGGTCACCAACGCAAATCCTTTCCTCAGAAGAACAGTCACATTGACCAAGGCCCCTAACCCCTTGTGAGATGCTCCTACGGTGCCGGGTAAGGGGCTGACCCTGTACTCTGAACACCACTCTTACCTCTATCTGCATGTACAATGCGATGTGTGAAAACTGACACGTTCCAACGTACGTGTGCAAATGGCAAATGGATCCTCATTCGGGATACCAGCAGGTCATGTGACTCTCCAGTGAATAGCTTGCGCAGTTAACGCTGCTACCCCAGAGGGATGGCGCAGGAAGTAGAGGAACCCTGCAACTAATGCTCGAATTCCCATCCCAGGCAATGCCAATTCAAAGAAACCGGTCCCAGACTGTAAAAAAAAAATGCCATTTAGTGGAAGGAAACGGGTGCCTTTTTCAAAACTTCAGGCTCATCGCGCTTTGTCAGAAGCCCATGCTTGGAAAAGCATGGAAGCGCGCTATAAATAGCGGCGCGGCTGTCTCTGTTTGGGAGATCCTTTAAGAGGCCTGACAGGAAGAATGATTAACTTATGCGTAAATAACTCGCCCATAAGGAGGGGTGGGGGGTAGAGAATAGGGGGGGTCTCTGAGGACTGAGCCTGCGCTGCTATTAGAGTTGGACGAGGAAAGCTGATCCGGACACAAAGACCTGCGGCCGTCTGTAAGAAGGAACAAACATACCGCGAAAAGACAAGACATGCCATCTTACTTTCTGCAGAATGCCCCTCCCATATGAATCATTACCATGGAAACAAGAGGGTCGGTTCTCTTTACCCCTGTCATGTAGGAACAGCAAAACGTGTGCTGAGCGACGTCAAAATTTGCCGTCAAACAAGCATTCGTTTGCATTTTGTTATAGAGAAAACAAGTGGAACGATAATTTTGAAAAGTTCAAGGGGGCTTAACGTCACTTTACATGAATGTGGCCCCACAATAGACCTAAACACTGAACAAAAGTTCCTTACTGCAATTTATTTTTAGAGCTATTACCCACAATGCCGCAGGTCTAAAACACACCCACTGTCTTCCCAGAGTGCTGCATTTAGTCACAAACTAAAGGGGGTCTCTCCCATTGTACCCATGATGCGCAAGAACCCTAATCCACGGAATGTATTCTACCAGGTGCACCGAAAATTAGATGTTAATGACAAAGAGGATGGCATGTGAAGTTAAGCCTGATTTAAATCAGACGATCTAGATGAGTATAAACATCGTTTGTAATTTTTTTCAATTCTGTTTGGTGATTTTTGAGATTATGAAGAGATTAAAGGGAGTAATCATTTTAATTCTACTCAACTGCAATCGAAAAGTTTCAAGATCTCCTGTCGGATTGCATATTCGGTGAAGAGGCTGCGTTAGGTTGCTGGAAAACGGCATGCTGAGGGTCCCGTTAATTGGGCAGTGCTGCGTCGGCTTCTCACTGTACTCCTTTTAAATGCCAGATGCGTGGTGAGTGATCAAGGAACACGATTACATGTCACTTCAGGATTATTCTTCACTGAAGTGGATCAGAATAATACCTTCCTGCATCGAGGTGCCTTATTCCCCTACCGGGTCAGCATTCATGAAATGTCACCTGCTGGTGCCAAGTTGGGCTTTGGAGACTAGGTCTGTCCCACTTTCCAAGACAGAGTTAATCCCTGGGGAGGGGAGTCACTTCGAGTTTGCCGTTGTTTGCTTTGCTTTGTGCCTGTGCAGGGGTGTTGACATCCCAACCAACCTCCTCCCCTACTCCCCTCCTCCCCCTACGACGCACCCAGATCCTCCAGCTATGAAGAGTGAACCCTGCCTTGCGGAAGAAGCCGGGCGCAGTGAGGCGGATGACTGGTCTCTGGGGAGAAGCAGTGGAGGGCCCAGATTGTCCTCGGAGGCCAGAGCTCCCCGCAGGAATGTTGACGCACAGAGATCTCACCCACCGCTGTGCTCGGTGAAGAGGAGATCACGCTCTACCTTTGTCTGGCATGTTAGCCCAGTCACTGAATCACACATACTTCATCCTTGGCTAAGACGGCCAGGGCTGGAGCAGAAGATGTCCCCGGAGAAATGAGGCCTAAGGGTAAAGACACGATTTTAACATTCCTCCTGAGACATTCCCAGGACGCTGTCCTCCTCAGGGTTACCACAACAATCAGTCTGTTTATTCCGGAACCTAGGGGTACCCATGGCGACCAGCTTCAAAGCTCTAATCCTGGACTTACTTAAACCTGTGCAACAAAGGTCAAAGCCAAGTCAATCGGAGAGTATATAGAGGTTGAAAACTCAAACTTGTTAAACGAAGCCTTTTGAAAATGATCAATTCATGATACCGAGACCTTGTGCTTAGAGTTGACTTTGCTTAAGAATAACTGATAGAGTAAGCTACTGCTGCCTGACAAGTCAAAAGGCATAGCATCTGATCATAACCTTATTACATCAGGAATGAAATGACAGCTGTTTTCCTCCCTGGAAAGTGAATCGTATTTCACTCACTTTCAAGGGGGAAAATTTATTATAACATCTAAAATATGTGGCGTATGGTCTGAACCACAGAAATACAGTTTCCTGCGGGGGTCTCTCATGGACGTCTTTGCTCATTTCTCCATGCTGCAATTCGGGGGGGTTTATTTGTAATCATATCGGCTGATTGTACGATCGTAATCATTTTGGGTAGCGTGTGGCTCATTGGGCTAAGCCTGTGTGCTTGTAATCCCATGGTTGCCGGCTCAAACCCAGCCTCTGCGGGTCCTTGAGCAAGACCCTTAACCCCCAGCTCCCTGGGTGCTGCCATGGGTGGCAGCCCTTTCCGGGCAGCTTGCTTACAAAGAGCAAGTTGAGGGAGGCGTAAAAAAGACAATTTCCCCACAGGGATTAATAAGGTGGTGATTATTATTATTATCATTTAAATGATGTCCGGAAGCCTCTAGGCCCTTGTCTGGATCAAGGGTCCATGACTGATGACCACTTTACCTGCATTTCTAGTCAATACGCTTCCTCTTCCAGTTAATGCAGGACACAGTTAAGCCAGTCCGTAGGCCGTGACTCCTAAAAAACTCCTCTGGATGGGGCCCAGAGAGAGAGAGACGTGGAGGCACAGGGGAGCGTCTTCAGCTAACAATGTGCTTAATGTCAGCGCGTAATTAGCCTCCCGCAGTCCTGCCCTGCATTCCCGCTGGGTGACCCGACTGCCGAGTCAATGCCAGTCATGCGGAAAGTGGCCAGCTTCCTACATGAAAATGCGACAACACCAAAACCAATTATGAGAATCAACAATACAAACATGCGGTTCGAAAAAGTGCTGAAAAAGGCCCTTTCTATAAATCCAGCAGAAAATCATCCTGAGCCTCTGACAACACTGTGTCCCCTATGTTACAGCTACAGGCCAGTTTGTTGTTTCCGGGGGCTCACTCAAAAAGTCACTTCAGAGACCCCACCCCCCTGCATATAATGTCAGCTAGAGAATAGAGTCCAAAAATCAAAGTTAGCTAGCAGGTTAGCAGAACATGCTGCTTCAGCATCTTCTAAATATGAAACATTTATGTAATTTAGGGTAATGATTGTTTGGGGCCAACAGGGCCCAAACATAAGGACCCCCCCCCCCCCGCAAATGCGTGGTTTGAGTGGTGGCAAACTGTGTCTCTGGTTATAGCTACCTTTTTCCATCCATCCATCCATTATCTGCCGCTTATCCAGGGCTCGGGTCGCGGGCGTAGCAGCTTCAGGAGGGATACCCAGACCTCTCTCTCCCCAGCTAACTCTACCAGGACGTGTTGAGAAGACGTGGTGAATGATCAAGGAACACTTTAAAAAATTTTGCTCAGATCTGACTCTCTCCTTCCTGTGGAGGTTTCAGGGAGTGCCACAAGGCTCAGTTTGCGGGCCAGTATTTTTTTTCCTAATCTGAATCCTGTCAATACATCACAATACTCTTCTTTACTGCTCGACCCACACTCTGGTATCCAAAATCAAGTCCTACATGAAGAATCCAGATGTTTTTAAAAGGAGGAAGTGGTGTGTCCTAACTTCCTGTCAGTATCGGCTGAGGGTCGCTTCTTGCTTGTAAATATCTTGGTATGCTCAGCTAGGCGTAAGAATGGGCTCATATGTCTGGAGGCTCCATAAGCAGGAGACATTTACAAACCCCTGTAACTTCCACCAAAGGCAATCGCTTTCATAAACGATTCTGCGTAAGCCGGCAGAATGGCGTCCAAACCGCCCTTAGCTTTGCAATCTTCATCCAGGGGCCATGTCGGTTTCCAGCACAGGTGGTGCAGCAGAGTGGGGGTGGTTGTCTTCTCATCGCTAATTAGCCGGTCAGTGCCTGCCTTGAAGATGGACTCGGTCCAGAAGGCCCCCGAGCAGGCTGTAGCAGCAATGTAATTGGCAAGGGGGGGGCAGGGGGGAGCTTTGCTGGCGGAATGGGACAGCGGTCACCTCACACCACATTTTTGTCAGCTCTCTATGTCCTCAAAATTTCTACGCAGCCCAAAGTTTCCCAGAGATTCTCTCCAACTGACACAGCGAAATCACTTGGAAAAATCTAGCTGGGTGTAAAAAGAATGACTATGATTTTAAACCATGGGCATATACAGGGCCACTGCCGCCGCTAAAAGCTGATTCGTTCCCGGAGCGCACCCTCCTCTGTCACTCACCGATTCTAATCAAATCAGTGACTTTACGATGAGGTTGACCCATCTGTTTGAATTATTGCCCCATGCCTTAAAAAACATCTTACGATTGCCCCCATTTCAAAGCATTTGCTTATATATGTAGACTAGCCCTTTCATGACTTTCATGACTGGCATTGTTATTCTCTAGCTTGGTCAAATGTCCTCACATAGAGGCCATGTCGAGCTAAATAACAAACGGAGGTGAACCCATTGGCATTCTGGAAACAGTTCCAAGAACCTGTATCTTCACCTGCCCCTTACCCCCCCCCCCCCCGCCCAACCAGTGTCTGTTGGCAGCAGCCAGGTAGTGGGTACAAATGGAGACACGGCAAACTTTAGCATTGCGATCCACAGCCCAGCATTAGCAATGCTAATTCCCGGTGACTCACCCGAGACGCTCGTGCAGCTCCATTGCATCAGTCTGGCCTGCTGATTAATTCTTGTGTGACACTTAGATCCTCCACAAGAGTGATTCAGGACTGAGGGATTTCTGAGGATGACAAAGAGGATTCACTTGTTCTTTTAATTTAGCATCCACCTGTAGCGTTCCTGAAATAAGGACGCCTGGAAACGGATATATATTTATATCGCGATCATTGATGGCTACCCGTCCACACCCAAGTGGTGAGTCTTGAGCTAGTCAGGAGATGTGTGTCAAGACTCAAGTTTTATTTGTCTCATACACAAGCAAACACTTTACATGTGTGCAGTCCACTTGCTTCCTGGATTATGTTCAAAAGGGGAATATGTAATACAATGAAAAATTGTATAAAAAGATAGATAGCAATAAATAAAATAGATAAATAGATAGATAGATAGATACGATTGGAATACAAGTGAAAAGTAATGAAAATAAAAAAGTAAAATTGGGCATTAATAAAATGCAACAATGATGTCAATAAGTGTATTATGAGGATTTAAAATGAAAAGCGTTGGATACGAAGTGCATGTTAGTTACATGTGAAGGGAGCCTTTATTTACACTCTCTAAAATGAATGGAGGACAGGAGCGAATATCTTTTGAGGGTGAAAGCAAGGTCCCCCAAAACGTCAGAAGAAGGTGCATCACTTAGTTAGGTTTTATAAGCTGTGCCTCTCTCGTCTGGGCATGCTTTGAATATCGATGTGCCACAGCATACAGATGAGAGAGCCATAAACACAGCATGCTAAATTCAGAGAGGATCAACACGCGGCTCAAGTTACGCGACCGGGTGTCCTGCCACATGCCTGCTTGCGGCGACTCCGTCCAGACTGCTGAAGAGGGTGTGGTTAATTAGCGTGGATGTCACTAATGCGTGTTACTCAATCACGAAGAAGGAATTTCATAAAAGAAAGTTAATACCGCACCGTCGACGGCCCCTCGACAGTACCATCCATCATGGGTTGGTCCTCAAAGCCAACAGCTCCTCGGTTTAATGTTAGCTGCCATCTAGGCCTGCAGTGCGGGAGTTTTGGACTTCACTGCGTCAGCGGGATTGATCGATGTTTGATACTGTATTTCCATAATTTCACCTCCCCCGCATTATCCGCCCTTTTTGCTACCTTGTTATTTCCTCAGCTGCTTAAGAAAAAGAATATTTTTAAAGTGTTTATGAAAAAAATGTTTTCTATACGTGAGCATGACTGCGGTCGTGTACCGACGTGTTTAAATTCCAGTTCGCTACAGACATTCAGACGGGATTTCAGTGTGTTTGAAACTCACAGGTCCTCGTTTACATGACAAACATGGATACGTTGGTGCTGGTGTTTGTACCATAGCTGTACACAGTTTAACAGGAAAAAGAGTATATTCCATGATTTTTACCTTTCAGCTGGCATGATGAGAACTAATTAACTGGGAATTTTATTCACAACAGATTTGAAATCAAACTTTTTTTCATAGTTTAAAATCCATCCATCCATCCATCCATTTATTTATCTTCAGATGTTCACTTGGGAGTGCTTACGGTGGCAGTCTGTCTGGCAGGTCATTCCAGACCTCCACAAAGTCTCGAGATTTCACTAGGGACTTAGATTCCTAAACCAACTGGGTGATATAATCCCTCCAGCAGGTCTTGGCTCTGCCATTTTACAACCCGGAGAGAAAAGAAAACCTTTATTGTCAGGTCAGATATTCTCGGAAAACGCTTAAGGGCTAGAAGGAGATATGCAATTCATGAAGGGAAATTGATATCTAGGCAGGTGCTTTGATATCTGCCTTTTGAAGTTAATTTCTAATATATAAAGTATAAAAGAAATACTCTGTATTACTTAGCCGTGTAGAACAAACTTTTATAGAAAATTGTTTTTATGCAGAGGTCACATTTTGATTACGTCATTTGGCCTGCAGTGTGCGGATCACAGGGTTCGGGCTCTGTATGTGCGATCCGAAGGTTGGTGGTTTGCGTTGGTGGTTTGGTTGGTCTTGGGACCCTTGAGCATTGTTCATAACCCGAGATGGGAGATTGGCAAGTGATGGTTTGGAACAGAGGTGGGTATTTCAAGTTCAGAGAGTACAAATCCGGACCAAGAATTTGTTTCAACCAACCAGCTGAGTACTCTGTGATTGTGACTCTTTATACTCAACTGGTTGGCTGAAACAAAATCTGGGTCTGGATCTGTACTCTCTGAACCTGAAATATCCACCTCTGTTCAGAATCTTCACTTGCTCCAAGGACTAGGTGTGTATATAGGGGTGGAGCCACAGGAGGGGTGGAGTCACAGGAGCACTGGCCCCCGGGTGATTTGCCCTGGGAGTAATCACTCAACGAATCAAAACATACCATTGGTTAATGATAAGGTTGCCCCCTCTATATGAAGTATGGCTCCTCTTCTGTCCCCCACCTTAAAAAAATCCTACAATCACCCCTGCCAGGGGTGTTGCATGCTGGCTGACCCTGTGCTGCGATTCCCACAAGCTTGCTCTCAGTTTTACACTGTATGTCGCTGTGTGTCTCATGGAGAGCAGGTCGGGATAGCCAAAACCACAACATCCCCATGGGGATGGAAAAAACATCACTGGTCTACTATATTATTTATATAGCTGAATGTTGATAGAAATAGTTCAAGGAAGAATAGGAGTCCAGCCTTAAGTCCAGGCAATAAACACAACAGGCAAGCATCTAAGAGTTGGATTCTCCGTGAGCATGCCTGTGGGCCTGGAACGCTTCTCAGGATGGTCTCGGCCTTCCAGAACCTGCAGGAAAAACAAACCAGACAATCAAACAGCAGCTCAGAAATCCAATGGTGCCTCGCAGGGTCAGAATGCCGGGAAAGTCCATCGTATCAGAGCACAGATGCCTGCAGAACTCTGAAGCGTCTACATTTAGATGTTAATTTCCTGTAATTACCAAGCTGATTGATTGGATAATGGATAAACGAAATGTTTCTTAATCTACTCAATACCCGTTTGACGGAGCCAGCCATTTTTTTTTTTCTCTTAATTTCAGTTTATTTGTTTCAGACGAGCCACAAGTGCTTTTTCTGTTACTTTGATCATAAAATGTATTTTTTCTCTCCTGTAAATTGGAAAGCAAAGTTCAGCAGTGACTGGTTACAACCTAAGACATTTTGATCCTCCAAACCCCTATGGTTTCATAAACCAGCTTTTCTCTTTCATAACCAAACTCCCCGGGTTTGGATCCGGTGACCCTGAAATGTTAAATCTTTTAAACACTTCCAAATCCAAGGCAAATGGAACTATTTTTTATAAAGCATATGTATTCCGCGTCGTACCTCGGTTTGTTCTACAGACTGATCTTCGAACGTCACAACTCTCTGCCATCCAAATATATTTATATATATATTTTCTGATCCTGCAAGCTGGCAATATTTATGACCATATATCATATATTGCGTCATATATTACATGATATAACCATGTAACACATAGCACTGTCTTCATACGTATATACGTCATGACCCCTGACGCAGATCTAGGGTGTCATTTGATTAGGGGGTGCAAAAGAGTGACTGGAAAAAAAACAGAAGAAATATCTCTGGTTGCGTTCTGTGACAGTACAGTCATTTGCACTAGTTTTAATACCTCAGTACTTTTCTTGTGAATCAAACGCCAGCTAGCCAATTAGCAGCAAGATACCCTGTGCCATTGAATTTGATCAAATTTGCTTTCTGCTGCTCTGCTCTATAATATGAATGACTTGTTTCCTTATCTATACAGTATAAGTCATACATGTGATTGTAAAACCAACTTAAGTACCGTAAATCTAGACTTATGTAAAAAAGATTCAGGGACGGATGTTAGTTCTGTCTATCTATTGAATACATCCGTCCAGCAGTTCTTCATTCTTGAGGAAGTACTAATTAATTTAGGATCTCATAACCTGTCACCGACAGATTTACGTAGTCAGATCTCGGATGCCTCCAGATGGAGGTAAACAGGGATTTTTACATCGCAGAGGATGGCTTTGTTGTGTCTCAGCCTGCTCAGGATTCCTCGGCAAACTCACGTCGCCCCTGTCTGTCATTCCTCCACGCCCCAGGAAGCGGATTTCTAGCTCTGCCGTGCCGCCACTGTGTAATTAAAAACTGAAATGATCCTAACGACTGTTCCCAGACTCGACGAACTTCTCCACCCGAGATCGATCGATCATCTCAGCGTGCACGCGTTCCTCATAAAGACACAGGACCAAATATCTCAGTTCCATTTCCTAAATAGCCTTGGACCTCCTCGCTAAAAGAATCCAGATCACATTGGTTCCGCCGACCCCATTTCTGACAGTTCCAGAAGTTTCCATCAGACAGCCGGAGCTTTGCCTAATGCTACGCTTTCTTGTTTGTTTCATGAAGGATGGTAGGAGCACTGAGTTGTAACAGTGCCAGAACTAGTTGCAATTTCCTGCAAAGACAGAAATTCAAGCATGTTTTGGGATGCAAATCAAGGGCTATTGTGGGTATTGATATACCTGACATTGCATGCAATTTGGTGTGCATCAGCACGGCTTAGTGTTCTCTGATCACCAAATGGCAAAGGTCAAAGGTCGAATCCAGTGCTCTGGGAGACAGGAGACATGCAGTGTAGCCTTTCTGAAGACTGGTGCCCACAGCGGAGCGGATGGCAGGATGATTTTTGGTGGAAAAATTAGCATACATACGTACCTCTACATTTCAGCTGATGAGACCCAGTGCCCAGTGTCTTAGAATAGAATAATATTTCTTTATTTCTCCGTGTGGGGAGATAATCTTTTCACCTACACGTTGCCCTCCATGAGATACAGACTCATACGGAAGTGAGAGCAGAGTTTGGGGGTCACATTGCAGGGTCAGCCAACATGCAGCACCACCGGAGTTGGGGGTTAAGGGCCTTGCTCAAGGGCTCAATGGTGGCATCAGTCTGTCAGCCCCGAGATTCAAACCAGCAGCCTTCTGATCGCAACCACTGCTGGGCCACACACTGCCTTAGTAGGCCTCACCAAATTTTCCTCAGATCCATCGGGGATGCCCACAGCTCAGCATGTGAGCTGCTTCAGCAAGACCGAATCTGCCACAGGAGGACTTCAACACAGCTCCGACCGCACAGAGGGACCTGTTCTGTTTCATTTTCTTAAGGAGAACACAGAAACCTTTCATGACACGCAGGGGCAGAATCGCAGTAATGACCAAGCTGCTCGCCACTTTCTGCTTTTGAAATAATGAAAGGTAAGAGTGAAAAAGGAGAAAAACTCATATTAAACCCAGAATGAGACGGCTGCAATCTGGTCATTGCGCTCCGTGTGAAAGTTTAGGCTTGATTTGATCTCTAATCCACCTGTTTGTTTCCCTCGTGGTGCACAGAGTTCAGAGGGACCAGGGTTCTAAGACAGACTTTAACACAGGCTGAAATTACCAGTTAACCTGCTATGAAGTTATACATTTCTCTAGCTTTTCATCGCTAATTCTGAGCAGGATCAGGGAGAAGCCTGGAGTGTATCCTAGACAGTACAGGGCATGAGGCCAGGGGACACCCTGGACGGGATGCCAGTCCATCACAGGGCACGAGGCAGGGGACACCCTGGACGGGATGCCAGTCCATCACAGGGCACGAGGCAGGGGACACCCTGGCCGGATGCTAGTCCAGAGGACATACTACCCACTGTGCCATCATGCCACAAGCATTTGCTCACCTCTCTGCCTTTAAACCCTGTCCTTCTCATCTGGTTTGTGTATATCTAAAAACACGTACCTGTCTGTGAGTATTTAAACCCATCATCTGTACTTTCTTGTACATCATTCTTTTGTAAAAAGCTTAATAAAATCAGAGGTTGGTTACAAGTGGTTTTGCCGTGTGTGTATGTGTGTACATACGGTTTATATTGCATTGTTGGGACCAAATGTCCCCCACCATATGATAAAAAACCTGTTATTTTGACATTGTGGGGACCATGTTTCAGGTCCCCACAAAGATCTGTGAATGCAGTCAAAAAACTAAAAAGATTTGTACTTTGGTTACTTATGGTTAAGATTAGGGCTGAGTAGGGGTTAAGGTCATCATGCTGGGATTAGAGTTTTCCCCATAGAAATGAATGCAGAGTCCTCACAAAGATATAATTACAAACCTATGTGTGTGTGCGTGCGTGTGTGTGTATCATCAGATAAAGGGCTTCACCATGCATTTGGACCCCAAGCTTCACTATCAACTATGTATATGGTCGGCGTCCAGTGAAAACCACGTCCACGACGTACGACGATTGTGACTTTTGCTATAGATGGAATATGCCCATTCTCCCCAGCCTACTGATAGCATTAGAATTAGATATTTTATGGTGTCATCTACAGTATTTAACTACAATTTATGTTTGCGTTAGTTAATATTCCTATTCACGATGGTCGTTTTGCATGAATTACTCTGTATCGTTAGACAGCTAACTAACATCATCTTTAATTGTGAATATAAATGATAATGTTGCAATGATAAGTTTCTATTTGTGGCACTACATGTGTCTCGTTATGCTGTTTTAAATTTATTTTGTTGAGTAATCTCTGGGAAAACCCATTTTTTTCTTGTTCCAGAAATAATGGAATTCCTGATATACATGTTTTTCATTGGACAGCGACGGTATATTGGATTACGAAAATAACTGTGGCACACCACAGACAAAAGAGGTCCGTCGAAGCGCTGGGAAAGGCCGACCCCGCTCTGCGAATCTCCCCATCAGCAGGGCCCGCGGGACGCTCCGTGCCAGTCAGCCAGCTCCGCGGCTCAGCCCACGCCTGCCATCTGCCTCCCGGGGCTGGAGGGGGGGCGACCATGCTCCGCTGGCTTCCCCGTGGAGGTCTCAAAATTCCTGCTGGAAAAATCTGCCAGCCTCAGTTACCACCACTGCGAGGAACCGGCATGATGCTGCTCGAGTTTTCTAACCTTATCATTACAACATAGAGGTATTTCTAAACGCCGTGGGGGTATTTTAGACTCCACTAGTTTTTGTCTGAGCCCTGAAAAAAATTATTTTAAAAACATTTGGCGCGACTTGTCCCATATTTTCTTACACATTTTTGTGCCCCCTGTTGGGCAAACATTATCATGGGACCCCCCTCCTTATTTCTGCCCAGCAAATTTTTATTTGGGGGGGGGGGTCAAATCCTAGAATTGCCCCTCTTACTTGTAAACTGGAGAACGCAGCCCTAATCTAGCCTTGCCTGGTCTCTGTAGATGTGGCTTTTACTCATTTGTCTTCCATATTTTTAAAGATTTTCTGTGTTACTTGCACACGATAAACAGAGGGGCTGATTCCTTATTTTAAAAGGACATTAGGTCCCGGTTCCCTGCGGGAACAGCTCATTATTCCTAATTAATGAATCCATTATTTATGTCTGGAAAAGCAGAAACATTCAGTCCCTCCAGACTAGAACTGTACGCTCCCCTCCTCGCTAAATAATTTCTCCGAAGGTTTTTTTTTCCCCATCACTCTGATTCCTATGTACGCGTCTTTTTAATAGCTTCTCCGTGCTCCCAGAAACAATTCCTGCAAGTCGGATCTGTGGAACAAAATACACACGGACACACATGGCTGCCGCCTTTACTCGCATGTTGCTCCTTCACTTGTGTTAGTCTTGCTCAATGTGTGCTGGCCTATGACAGGATGTGCTGCGTGAGATCTCTGTTGATATGCAAAATGAGCTCGATTCGCCCCCGGAGGCAGCCGACTTGTTATGATCCAGATGCTACTTGGCCTTGATTTATCGGATCAGCGGGTCGTGTGGACGGATAGCGACGGGCTAATTTACTGCCCTGCGATCGGTCATTAATGGTCGAGAGCCGCGAATGTGTTCGCCTTCTCGTCCGAGGCATCTGCCAGACTACCGGAATATCCCTGGCCTACTGATTCTGGGGGGATTCGTTGCCAAGGGGGACAGGGAGGAGAAAGGATGTGGGCTTTTTACTGAGGGAAACCCTCACCATCGCAGAGGAACTGCTCGTGTAACATAATGCATGTAATCCGCGGCTCAAGCCGGGTAACGAAGCCTGAGATGGCAAGCTGCAGTATCCAGCCAGTCCTAATGAACCCATACGCTACAGCCAAAGATGATTAGATGAAGCTAACTGACAGTCACTAGGCTGGGTGCCAAAGAACTTGTGAGTATCTCTCATGCTGTATTAAAGTCTTCTGGTCGTCTAGGCCGGAGCCCATGGTCA
Source organism: Mormyrus hasselquistii (assembly GCA_026779605.1). Lineage (NCBI taxonomy): Eukaryota > Metazoa > Chordata > Actinopteri > Osteoglossiformes > Mormyridae > Mormyrus > Mormyrus hasselquistii. Next base: position 582,026 of record JAODKE010000099.1, read on the forward strand.
GCAAACTCCACACATAGAGCCACAGTAGAGACTCAAAGCCTGGTCCCAGAAGTGTGAGGCAACAGTGCTAATCACTGCACCACCATGCACCCTCCATTTAGTAGAGGTAAAACCAGATATTAATGATGCTTACAGTATAGGGAAATGTGGCTTAGCTAATGCTAACACCTAACCTAAAGCTAACACAACTGAATAACAATCTCATAATGAGGTGAGGTTGAAAATGAACTTTTTCGTCTAAGCAGGTAACTGAAGGTTTTTCTTAACAATATGTTACTGAAGCGCCACGCTTTGGAGAGCAGAAATGTCCCTGGTTTTCACCTTTTATTTGAGCACTATGCTACCTGCTAGCCTCTATTATGCGCATGTAGATTTTTGCTACATATTAAAGGTCACTTTTTTCGTTTTGGCCTTTACAATACATTATAAATTTATCTGACGCCTTTCAAAAAAGTCGACCTCCTTTGTTGTATCCCGTTACATCTGATACAGTTATTTTGGTCATTATATTTGTAAAAGTGCGGCGCTCTTTCTGAATGGGATGCGTGGGCGGTTTAGTTTGGCCAGTTCTGAAGGGGAAGAATGGCTGAAGACGATTTATCGCTGACATAGAAGCATCAATCAAAGACCAATAAATAATGCTTTGAAACCATTTGAAACCAAGTGGTCAGTTTAAACCAACTAAATATAATGCAATTAGCAACAGCATTGTTTTAAATGTTTAGGTAGATTGAAATGTTTAGGTGCAGTCAGGTTGGTTTTATTGTCATAACCAACCATATGCAGTACAGGTATTTAGTAACATTCGATAGTGTGACATGCAAACAGCAGGTCATGAGGGGACGGTTTGCAGAGCACTTAAAGGGAAGACACAAGATATAGTTGGCATAATATACGGTATATAGTCTTTCTATATAGGGTTTGCAGCTTGTAGCTTACATTAGGTAGACAGAAAGCCAACCGGACAGAAATGTTTGAAATGTCGGTACGAATGAAACAATCTATTTTCGTGAAGTCGCTAATTTAGGTTGATGTTCATATCCGCAATCGCTTTTTGGCTGATAAAAGCAGTTCCATCAGTTTGGAAGCTAGCAGATATGTTAGTAGTGCTAATACTTTAGCAAGCTCATGATATTACCAGTGTGCTAGACGGTGGGGTCACGAATCACAGCCACGAAACAATATAACGTTGGTGAAATTTTTTGTTTGAACCACACGTCTTTGATACTACATTACTTACCGTGAGACTGGAAAGCTTTAGCTTAAGGTTGCAGACTTTGCTTCCCAAAAGGTGGCTGCCAGTTAATGTGACCTAATGAAGGAATTCCAAGCCAACCGACCTCATAACATCACATCCCCTCATGACATCACATCCTGTGCTAGAACAAGATAGCTCTAAACTTGCTTGAAAAATGTAACTTGGATTACTTACTATTTCTAATCGAGTTTCACTGGCAATATTAAGGATTTTTAGCGTGGGAATCCATCTTGTAAATCATGCAAACTACTATACATCTAGTGCAAAAACAAATCTTTAAAGTGTGAAGCATTTTACATAGAATTTACACATAGTACAATGTGTTTGTATTCATTCAATACTTATCAAGTAAGGAGTCACAATGCACAGAGCATAACTGAGCTGTACATCTTAGCTGAGATGTTAACCTATTCCAGGGCATGCATACCTGATGTATTCAGACTGCAGGGAGAACCCTTAGTATGTAGCGAAAATGCCTGCTAACACAGAAAGAACAAACCCCACGTGATGAGCCAAAGGTGGGATTCAAGCTTAAGGTGTGGTAGTGTGACACCACAGCACCCAGGCTACTGTGTATTATAGACTTTCCACATTCAGATGTAATGATGGCACAGAAACTAGAGATGGAGAACCTCTGCAACAGGCAAAACTGTAAGCTTCCACAAAAAAAAAAAAAAAATAGCTTTACGTCATGGAAATTACATTCCCTGGGGAACGACTATTTTCGTATGAAACAGGAACACGTGCCATTTTGATTTTTCCTCAAACAGGAACCTGTGCAAAAGGTACTTGCAGAGCCTTACTATTTTACAGAGCACCATCAGGGGACGGTTCTAGCATTGTTTGGTGGGGGGCATAAGAGGGGCCAATCGTATCATTAGCCAATGGGATGTTTCAAATCGGTGATTGACAGAGGAGGGTGCACTCCGGGGCCAATCATATGCCACTGATAACCATTTCCCTTCAGGTCCTCTGTTACCTTTCACAGTTAAATACGTTTATAGTTAAAGGTCCGTTTAAAATCCTTAGAGGTTGCAGTATCACTGTACTCCAGAGGTATGAACTTGGTATGAATAAATAATAGAGTTCCAAAACATTCCCAACACCCTTGACAACTCAAAGGACAAGGTCAGATACAAGGGCTGTCCCGTGAAATGCCTGTTATACCCAGGAGAAGGACTGGGGGAGGAGGGCACTGCAATAAGTATTGCTGTACCATGTGTTAAATTACATCCACAAATGGAGTAGACTGTTGGCGAATTAGGTACGTCTATTAACACATAATGGAAGGACAGCTTAATTGTATATGAAGTAAATTGTCATCTTTACAATTAACAAGTTGCAAAATGTCATCATGTTGTGAATGGAAATGCCATTGCGTAGCGTTCGATCGAAGCCCTGGAACATTCTAGAACATTTCATACTTAATAATAAACCTGTGTGACATTAATATACAATGGTTACACTGTCGAACGGTTTATTTTTAACTGTAAGTTTGCAGATCTCTCTTGTATCCTTATTAAATAGATATAGATAATTGCTGTAACAGTGACACAGGAATTATCAATTAAAATGTCAGTATCTGTTTTCTAAGCTGATTAAAACCACAAACATGGTGTAAACAGCCATGTCCTATAAAAGGTTTGCCCATCACTTAATTTTCATGGCTTTCTTCTGGTATCTGCAAAGTGTAACTGCGTCAATCCGGGGTCACTTCAGTAACCCAATAAATCTCAATCGCCGAATAAAAATATGGCTTTTATTTCACAAATTCATTAATGCAATTCATCAGGATAATTGGATCCTGTAAGCGTCCATTTGGATAACTTTTGTCATAACATTAGTAAAATGACTGACATTCACAATGTCCTCTGTGATATTTATAAGTCAGTCTCCGTCGTCATATATATTTATCAATTAGTTTCCACCGTGATGTATTACGCACAATCACACGCCCTCTGGCTTTGAATTATTAAGGGTCTTGCTGAAGATGTGGCTTCTACACCAAGCGTGGGATTCAAACCAGCAACCGTTCATATTGTGAAAGGTAGAAAACTGTAACTGCAAACAGGAATAGGGTGATTTCATAGGGAAGACTCAGATTGCAGGCTGTATATTTCAGACCTTACCTCGTGCCTTACACTGCTCTTCCCCTCCGGGCCCTGTCCGACATCTCAAAGGGCACGTCTCCGAAAAAAGGATCTCCTTGTTCCCGAACCGCATCATTTGGTGTCTGGCAGCCTTGGCGCCCTGCTGCACGTGCGATAGGGAAAGCCTGAATTCACTGAGACAGCTTCCCCTGGGAAGGATGGGTTTTAAAGCGTTTCGTGTTCTTCGATCAAATAGCAACTGCCTGGGCGTTAAATCCCATCTACCGACCAAAAAAAAAAAAAAGAAAAGAAAAGGAAAGAGGAACAGAGAGAGTCTGGTTTTATTGCAGTTAATGGATAATTAGTTTACTAGGATGAAAGACAATACCTATTCCCTGTGTACGTTTCCCTTGCATGCTGAAATGGAGCCATCAGCTCCCTCAGTAACTATCTGCCTGATTGGTTCGTTAATTTGTTGCTTCCTTTCCAAGTCGTTTTCTAAGTCTGGATGACAGCATCTTCAGGAAAAAACAGACAGCAAAGTCGTCGCAGATAACAAACAGAACTTTCGCTACCTGATGTTTAAAGTTTGAAGTTTCATCGTCACCGTGAGGAACACAGAGAAATCGTTGCGCCACAGTTGCTGAGGGGGGGCAACAGGACCAACTATAGTGCAAGTGAAGAAAACAGTGCAGTAAAAGACATCCTCTTAATCGGATTTAAAATAATCAAACACCCCCTCTATATTCTCCTCAGTCTCCTCCTGCACACAGCTTTAATCATTTAATTAACCCCCCCATTAAATATTTTGAAATAGTTTGATGGTAAATACATTTTAAGCATGGCCTCTCTTTTACTTCACAAACTGCCTGTGTGGAGCATGTCTCCTTTCTAAACAGGCCTGAGTTATGTACCTCTCCCACGCTTCCAGACCTCCCTGCCTGGGCTGTCTAACGGTGTCATTTTTGAAAGCAACGAAAGAGTTCTCAATCTATACCTGTGTTACGTATTGCTGTGTGGGTGGTCTAGAGGTTTGGCTGCTTGCCCTTGGGGCGAGAGCTCATGTGTTTGAATCACACCTATGCTGTTACCGTGTTTGGGTCCCTGAGCAAGACCCTTAACCCCCTCTTGCCCCAAGGGGGCTGTCCCTGAATTTAGAAAAATGGTAGTCGCTTTGGATAAGAGTGTCCTATAAATGTTATGTCCTTAATACTTTGGGGAAAAAAAGTACTACTAATGCTAAACTTTATGACACAAAATAATATCCATCCATTATTTCCATTTCACCAACCCATCACAGGCCACACTCAGATGTGCATAATCCAACTGAACGGACTCGGGACAACAAGGACCAGGTGGGGCAGGTTACAATTAAGCAAGTATAAAATTAAGGAACCTCGACATACCAAAACTAGAAACTAGGAGGCATAACACAAAGGAGTGAATGCATTAGACAAAAACCACAATCGAACAGGAAATAAGCAGAGCAAAGCAAACGGGAGCAAAATTGCTACGGACCCTCGGAGCAACAAAAACCAGTAATTAAACAAAACAGCTGAGGGTGATTTCAAACCAGCCTAGAACCCACGACCAGCAGGTTCTCCATCTCTGAGCCACACGCTCAGCCTAGTCAACACACTGGGGCTGAAGAACAAGAGACAGGGTGGAGAACAGGATGGCCAGCGACACCTGCTGGCCAAAAGGGGAGGATACACAATGAGCAGGGTTAGATGGTATCGACAATTCGGTAACTCCATTTAACCTTACTGTGTTTTTGGTCTGTGGGGGGAAACCGGAATACCCAGAGGAAACCCCACAAAGACACAGAGAGAACATGCACACGCCGCACACATCAAACCCTGATCCCAGAGGTGTACGATAACAGTCCACCACCCTGCCACCACAACATACACCACATACATACTCTGCTATGGAGGTTGGGTGTGGCTGTGATCAGAATGTTTGGCTTTGAATCCCAGGGTCCCTGAGCAAGGCCCTTATCCCCATTTGCTTGTGCCTTCTCAAAAAATAATACTGCTTTGGATAAAAGCATCAGATACGTAAATGAAACGTGTACAACAATTATTCTCTGATTAATATCTTGAATATATTTGACCATGTAATATACCATATTTCCCTTAAGTTTGCTGACCGGTGTTCCTGCTCATAGACAGATGTTGGGTCTGTATTTTATTGTGGTGTTCTGTGACCTTCCTGGGTAGGTAATAGATCACAGTTTTCTTCTGAGCACATCTGATCACCGGACGTTCCCTGTGCTGAACTAAGTCTCTGCTAAACATGGGTTATTAGTTTGTACAGCGTCACCGGGACTTATCATCATAAAGGTGACGTGGCGTGTCCCAGAGCCAGTGGTGATGCCCCCGCGGATACCTTACAGAAGCCTGGTAAGCATCAGAGTAGGATGAGGTCTCGTGGAAATGAAAAATAAGATGCTGGTTTTAATTTGATGTATGGATGACATTTAGATTCTGGGTCCTAATGCTCTACAATGAAGTTCTGGGCATGGAATGGAAATACTTATATTTATTAAAATTCTAAAATCCTTGACATTTACGTCCAGAAAATAAAACTAAAGGACTTGACACTAATCCTGCATTTTAGCATACATATTAACAATATCTATGATACCGTCACGTTGAACAATCTCTCAGCATACACATTAGCAATATCTGTGATAGTACCATTTGAAACAGATTCTAATGGTTATGGATAATTACTTTTTATATTAGGCTAGACGCCTGTGAAGTTGCAGCTTGCTAAACGTCTCGCTTCACGCATCTTTCAGTCACTCGCCAAAGAGCCCAAATGAATGATTCATGTCAAGGTGATATTTCAGTGCTTGTCCATCAAGCTCAAAGCCGACATTAAATGTCATCAAAATTCTGTTTGACATATTGTATGTCACACTGGTTTGCCCTGGTTTATGTTGCCTGAGATCCTTTTTACTTTCAATCTTTTGCAGTGAATTTAGATATAGAGATGACCGTCTGGTGTAGAGATCATCAGTTACAGTGCAGTGGTGGAGAGACCGTCCAATGTATAGATCATCAGTTATGGAGCAGTGGTGGAGAGACCGTCCAGTGTATAGATCACCAGTTACAGAGCAGTGGTGGAGAGACCATCCAGTGTACAAATCATCAGTTACAGTGCAGTGGTGGAGAGACCGTCCAGTGTATAGATCACCAGTTACAGAGCAGTGGTGGAGAGACCATCCAGTGTACAGATCATCAGTTACAGTATTATGGTGAAGAAACCTTCTGGTGTAGAGATCATCAGTTACAGTATGACAATGGAATGACCTTCTGGTGTAGAGATTATCTGTTACAGTATGATGGTGGAGATCTTCTGGTGGTTTGTAGTATTCAGATAGTACATTCAGTCATCTTCTCATTCAGGTTCTGATTCACAGAAACAATAACTCAAAATCACGCAGTGTTTTTCCCATCTATCTTTTCCATCTCAAACCTCCAATACCTACATCCCCAAAGCCACCAGAGACCCTGACAGATTTTATTTAAAAAAAATGTATCTTTGGTGAAAACACAACTGTACAATTAACCATTTATCAAAACATTCCTTTTAAACTCAGACAAGAAAGTCCTACAGTCTGTACCGGAACATTTACCCATCTTGTCAGGTTATTTGCTTGTCGTTGCAGTTTTTGCATCCAATTTTTCACACTCGATCACCTTTGGGCAAGGAGCTCTGGGATAATATATAGTTCTCTCACGCTGGCTAATTTACGGTCTTATGGTTTTCTTGTAAAAAAAGATCCCCCCTCACTGAATTGATTCGCTAAAGAAAAATCAATCTACATAAACATAAAATCTTCTAAAGCACAATAAAGACAAAAGGAAGTAGCTGCGTAAACTAATTAGCCATTATTACAATTTTTAATGTTTAGTATTGGAATGTGACAGTAGACAAAATTCACAGTTTAGTGCATACTTCAATTTTGGGTTCAGGGGTCGGTGCAATTTCGGTACAGTAGCAAACATATAATTTCTTCTGAGATTATTTATTATTAAAACTGGCAACACAATTAGGAAAGCTGTAAACCAAAGGCAATGTGTCAGTTGAAGCACCTGAATAACAGGAGAAGCTTATTTGAACATTGTAAAAAAAATGAATAAAATAAATCAAACACTAAAATGATGTGCCAATGTGTTGATAATTCCCCCTGGCAAAAGAGCTACACTCTGATTAAATTGAACAAACTGAACCCCCTTCCTCACCAAGCTTTTTCACCCCCCCCCTCTCTTTTTTTCAACTGGACTTACAGGAAGTTACCCCCCCTTTTCACCTTTAAGGATGCCTTGCTTTGAATAATGTGGGTAATATAACCGACTCCGCCACAATGCCACTCTGTTTGACCCCAGTAACAGTTTTACGTCATGCTTTACGTCAGAATTAGCAAGCGGATTAGTGCCAGTCATCCCATCGGCTGATGCTGGTGACCTCCTAGTGCGCCTTCTTCTGCGGTGGTGCTTACTTAACAGCTGTCGGCACAAAGTAAAATCAGGGTGGTGAAGTTTCACGGGGAGGTCACCAGGATGCCAGTCCATCAAAAGGGACAAACTGTGGACAATTTAGGGACACCTGTTCACCGGAACCTTCTGTGTGTTTCTACGGTATGGAAACATGGGGAGCACAGGCAAACGTCAAAGACAGGCTGGAATCGAGCCCCCAAACCTGCAAGCGTGAGGCTGAACATGCTACAGTCACAGCTGGTGTCTGAAAACAGTTTATACACCGATACAGAGAAATAGAGAGAAAAATTGGTAACAATTTTCTTGAGGGGCCAAAAATTCTTAGTAGTAACTCAGTTACTACTGAAATACAAATCATGGAACAAATAATGAACAAATATACTCACAATGTAAGATGAAAGATGTGTAATGATTTATTAATGATGAGCAAACATGACATAAGTTTGTGGTTAATTAATGCATGAGTAATAGCATAATACAATATTTGTGTCCCATCAAGTAAAATGGTATCGATAAATTAAATACATTTTTCAAAATTGTCACCGTGGATATTCTGTATGGGGATGTAGGTTTTTCATCAGCCAAAACCTTTAAAATCAGACTAGTGTATTCACAGTATCTCAGTTTTGCTCTTGCTTTCTGGTAGTATTGTGTCCAACAGAATCAGGATAACTGACAGATACATCCCATAATATGTGACACAATGTGTTACAATATTCAACAGCAATTGCCTGCTTAGAATAACATGCAATATCCTCTTAAAAGTTTCCTTGGATCTATTGATAGACCACAATCTGTGCCTGCTAGGTACCACCACAATGTTACCACTGCTCTTATCCACTGAGGAAGCTTTACAGTATAAGTACAGAAGGAATGTGACCATAAACGAAAGACCAAAATTGGATAACAGGATGTCTACAGCTTAGATTCAAGATATTGGTCTTTTTTGTATCAATGCATAGGAGTTGCACAAGGGCATTCACAACAACAAAGCAGACATATGGCTATGCATTACAGAGGTATGTATTCATGGGAAGAAATATGAAATACATAAAAGAAATGGCTGAAATGTGCAGTCCTGTAAAGTGTACTGTACATGTATGAGGCTGGAGTAGTATCACTCTATAGTGTTGTTGAATTGTGGAGGGGATAAAAAAAGGACTCGGAATGGATGGAAGGACTGCTTGGAAAGTCCTGCGAAGGAAGTGTACTGCTTGGAGTGTTACAGGAAGGAAATGTACTGCTTGGAGAGTCACAGGAAGGAAGTTTACTGCTTGGAGGGTCAAAGAAAGGAAATGTACTGCTTGGAGTGTTACAGGAAGGAAATGTATTGCTTGGAGAGTCACAGGAAGGAAGTATACTGCTTGGAGGGTCACGGGGAGGAAATGTACTGCTTGGAGAGTCACAGGAAGGATATGTAATGCTTGGAGGGTCAAAGGGAGGGAATGTGATGCTTGGAGGGTCAAAGGGAGGAAGTGTAATGCTTGGAGTGTTACAGGAAGGAAATGTACTGCTTGGAGAGTCACAGGAAGGAAAGATACTGCTTGGATTGGCACAGGGAGGAAATGTACTGCTTGGAGAGTCACAGGAAGGTTATGTAATGCTTGGAGACTAAAAGGAAGGAAGTTTACTGCTTGGAGGGTCAAAGGGAGGAAGTGTACTGCTTGGAGGGTCAAAGGGAGGAAGTGTACTGCTTGAGGTGTTACAGGAAGGAAATGTACTGCTTGGAGAGTCACAGGAAGGAAAGATACTGCTTGGATTGGCACGGGGAGGAAATGTACTGCTT